>JAJPUD010029295.1:0-2500 GCA_023553655.1 Myrmecobius fasciatus
TTTTTTTTCTTATAGATAGGATTTTTCTTGCACAACTTGTCAAGTATTTCAACATTATTAACATGTTGTGGACTTCCTGCCATTTAGGGGCGGGGAGGGGATTGGGGGTAAAATTTGTAATGGAAAGCTTTGTAAAGATCAATGGTGGGGAACTACCCATACACACGTTATACAAATAAAAAGCTTTAATAAAAAAAAAGAAACATGTGGGAATACTTATATGAACTGATACAAAGTAAAGTGAGGAAAATCAGAATTATCTACAGAACAATAGAAATATTACAAAATAATTATTTGTTAAAGACAGTTACTGATCAATACAATGATCCACTACAATTCCAAAGGACTCATGATGTAAAATATTTTCCACCTCCAGTTAGAGAATGAATGGATTCAGATTGCATTTTGAAGTATATTTTTCCCCTTTATTTTTGCTTTTCCTTGCCCCTGGAATATAATTAATACAGAAATATTTTTATGATTTTAATTGCATAATGGGCATTTTCTTTCATTCCTTCTCAATAAATAGGGGAAAGGCAGGAAGGAGAGAGACAATGTAGAACTGAAAATAAAATTAGATTAAGAAAATTAAAGGAAGTCTCTCTTAGATATATTCTAGTAAAGCACTTTGGAGTTAAACAAATTTTAAATTTTTTTTTTTTAAAAGAATCTGTCACCTTTAGTCGTAGCTATTAAAGTTATATAATCTATTTTTATTTTTGATCTTTAATATAAATGTAACATATCCATTTAGAATTTATTATGACATGGTATAAGATTTTGATTCAAGACTAATTTCTTTTTTTTTTAATTTTTATTTTATTTGCATAACATATGTGTGGGTAATTCTTCAACAATAACCCTTACATAGCTTTCCGTTACAAATTTTTCCCCCCAACTCCCCACCCCTCCCCTAGATGGCAGGATATCCACTACATGTTAATTATGTTAAAATATTGGCAAATCGAATATATGTATACATATTTCCAAACTTATCATTGGTGTGCAAGAAAAATCTTATCTACACGAACGATATATCAGATAAAGGAAACACAATGTAAGCAAACATCAATCAAGGAGTATGAGAATGTTATGTTGTGGTCCACATTTCGCATCCCTCTCTCTGGGTGTATATGGCTTTCTTCAGTGAACAATTGGAGGTGGTTTGAGACATTTCATTGTTGAAGAGAGCCATGTCCATCAGAATTGATCGCAAGACTAATTTCTACAAGGCTACTTACCAGTCTTTCCAGATTTTAAAAAAATCTAATTGTGAGGTTTTTTTTTTTTTTTTTTTTGCTAAATGCTGCTTTTTAATATAATTTGAGGTTTTCTCCCTTCCTTTTTCTCTTCTGCCCAGGGTCACACAGCTAGGAAATGTTAAGTGTCTGATATCACATTTGAACTCAGGCTGTCCTGACTTCAGGGTTGGTGCTCTATCCACTATGCCATCTAGCTGCCCCCTTTACTATATATTTTTAATGTTATTATCTTAAAAACCATAATGCCTTTAAGAATTCAGTGAACACGCTTCACTTCAAGTTCCCAGCTTTACATGCTTTACAGACTTAAAAACTATTGAGAGTTTTTATGAGTTTTTGTGGCCAAAATTCACTATTTGGTAAACAACCTTCTCCTATTGAACCAACTTAGCTAGACTGGTCATTAAGCACAAAATCTTTCAATCTGTATTCAAAGGTTTTCCAGTTTGATTGGATCTACCAGACAAAGCTTATACTTCTCTTAGTCTTCGTGAGGGCACAATTAATAATCATGAGTCTAAAGAGGAGCGATATAATTTATCTAAGTCAATAGCAAAACTAAAATCAAAGAAGGTATGCCAGATGTCATCCAAGGGAAAATTCCCTGAAATATCTAATGTAGTATAAGCTAGGGATAGGGATTTTCCTTTTTCTCTCTTCTCTTTACTCACTTCTCTTCTCTCTTTCCCACCTTCTCTCTTCTTCTTCTTCTTGTTTTTTCTTGTTCTTCTTTTTCTCCTTGTTGTTGTTTGTTGTTGTTGTTGTTCTTCTTCTTCTTTTTCTCCTCTATTTTTCCCATTCTATGCCTGGATTTTGAACTTTATATTAAATTTGGGCTCTGTTCTTGAGGTTGAGGGGGAGACATGGAACTATTCAGAGCATCACCTGGAAAGATTCCTAACTACATACAAGAGTAATTACTTCAAACACCACATGTGGAATGAATGATAAGGTTGATTTTTTTTTTTGTAGGTGTTGTGGGGGACAAATCTATTTACTTAACAAAAGTGAAACATACACATATATACACATATGTCCGTTTAAATGTGCGCGCACACACACATATATATATGTACACATGTATATATTTAGATATATATCCACAGATATATACATATTTGCTTTTCAATTTTCTAAACAGCCACATTAACAACTTCCTTATTTTAAACCCAGCTTCCATTAATTTTTAACATTTCATGCCATCTGTGATAACTTAAATTTGCATGGAAATACCCTTT
>JAJPUD010029295.1:7500-14007 GCA_023553655.1 Myrmecobius fasciatus
CCACATACCAAGATAAGATCTAAATGAGTTCATGATCTAGATATAAAGAGGGACTTTGTAAGTAAGTTAGAGGAACATAATATAGTTTATCTCTCAGACCTGTGGAGATGGAATAAATTTATGTCCAAAGAAGACCTGGAACTCCTAACTGAACACCAGATGGATAATTTTGATTATATTAAGTTAAAAAAGTTTCTGTACAAACAAAACAAATGCAGACAAAATTAGGAGGGAAGCATCAAATTGGGAAATCATCTTTACATTTAATGGTTCTGATAAAGGCCTCATTTCTAAAATATATAGAGAATTGTCTCATATATATATATATATAAGAATTCAAGCCACTCTTCAATAGATAAGTGGTTAAGTGATATGAACAGACAATTTTCAGATGATGAAATTAAAACCATCTCTAGTCATATGAAAAGTTGCTCCAAATCACTATTGATCAGAGAAATGCAAATTAAGACAACTCTGAGGTACCACTATAAACCTGTCAGGTTGGCTAAAATGACAGAAAAAGATAACAATGAATGTTGGAGGGGATGTGGGAAAAGTGGTACACTAATACGTTGTTGGTGGAACTGTGAATGGATCCAACCATTCTGGAGAGCAATTTGGAGCTATGCTCAAAAAGTTGTCAAACTGTGCATACCCTTTGACCCAGCAGTGTTTCTGCTGGGCCTATATCCCAAAGAGATCTTGGAGGAGGGAAAGGGACCCACCTGTGCAAGAATGTTTGTGGCAGCCCCTTTTGTGGTGGCTAGAAACTGGAAACTGAAGGGATGCCCATCAATTGGAGAGTGGCTGAATAAATTATGGTATATGAATGTTATGGAATATTATTGCTCTGTAAGAAATGACCAGCAGGACGATTTCAGAGAGGCCTGGAGGGACTTGCATGAACTGATGCTGAGTGAAACGAGCAGAACCAGGAGATCATCATACACAGCAACAACAGTATTACATGGTGATCAATTCTGATGGACATGGCTCTTTGCAACAAAGAATTGTCTCAAACCAGTTCCAGTTGTTCACTGAAGAAAGCCATATACACCCAGAGAGAGGGAAATGAAATATGGACCACAAAGTAACATTTTCATGATCTCTATTGACATTTGCTTGCATTGTGTTGCCTTTCTCTGATTCTTTTTTTTTTCTTGTAGATAGGATTTTTCTTGCATAACTTCTCAAGCATTTCAACATTATTAACATGTAGTGGACTTCCTGCCATCTAGGGGAGGGGAGGGGACTGGGGGTAAAATTTGTAATGGAAAGCTTTGTAAAGATCAATGTTGGGGAACTACCCATATATATGTTATACAAATAAAAAGCTTTAATAAAAAATTTTTTGTAGAAATTATAAAGTGGGTTTGGTATCTTTCATCTTCTCTCTCAAAGTTGGAAGCCAGAAATGACCAAAATGGCTGTAGAAACTGAAGAGACTTTAAGAAGCCAGTATTCTTACCAACCCTACCCTTTCCCTCACATAGTAGTTGAGCATTGATCTCCATCAATGATGAGAAAGCCTTATATCAAAAGGCTTTTGAACTAGGGGTACAATTATATACCTCTTTATCAAGTTTTCCTCTTTAAAAATAAATATATATATAATTTTTTTTGCAACTGACATTCCCCAGTATGTTCTCCTTCCCCTCTCAGAACCATACTTTATAAGAAAAAAAAAGGGAGGAAAGAAGTTCATCAAAATTAACTATTATGTTAAAAATATCTGTCATTATATGAAATGTCCTATATCCATATCCCCCTACCTTGCAACAATTCAGGGAGAAGTACATATGCATATCTCATTTTTGGAACCAAACTCATTCCTTATGTTTTCATCCCTTTCAGTTTTAATTGTTTTGTTATTTTTTTCACTTATATTGTAGTTATTGTATACATTGTTTTCTTTCTTCTGCTTAGTTCACTTTGCATAAATTCATATGACTTTCCATGCTTTTTTTTGTTTAACATTGTTCTGAAGAACTTCCATATTTCTTTTTAAATTTCATCTAATCCTTATACTCTTCCCAGTAAAACGTTTTAAAAGATGAGGAAATTGAGATAAAAAGAATTTTAAGCAACTTACCTAAGGTCACAGAAGGAAAAATTTGTTTTATGTACAGTATAATCCTTTCTTTTTTTTCTGGACAGAGAAAACAAATCTCTTTTTGTCATTCCCATTCTGCAGATGGAGAAACTGGAGCAGAGAGTTATTTCAGTAACTCAACTCTTTCACCTGCTTACGATGACTGAATAATAGAACTGGAATTAGAGCCTCATCATTTGTGAGTTCTGGCTTTACTTCGGTTGTCATCACCTCACTTATACTTTTATATAATAGTTTCATATTTATATAATTGCACAACTTAACAAAATACTTTCTTCTCAGCAGGAAAGCTGGGAGAGGAAGGGAGAGACCCAACAAGAATGTATTAATATTTGCTGGGCACTCTGTTAAGTGCTATTTTCATTTATTTTAGTTCCATTTTATAAATATGTAAAGTGAAACTCAACTTTGATGATTTGAGTAGGATTGTACAGCTAACAAGTGCCCTAGACAGCACTAAAAGAGAGGTTTTGAAATTCCATGTACAGTGTACTTTTCAGTATCCCACATCAACCTGCTTCTCTGCAGAATTAGTTCTGAAATACTATTGGCTACTAGATAGATGTGATTGATACTGGATATATGTCTCTGGTTTTGTGTGTGTATATATACAGATGAGTTTGGGTGTGTGTTTGCATATGTGTTATGTGTGTTAGGGTAGACTTAAGAGATTTGTTAAGCTTTAATCATTAAAATATGCTTTTCAGACAGTGAAATTCAGTCTTTTCATGTAATCTATTCTAGGACAACTGGTATTTGTCTAAGATTTCTGTAAAGTTGATTAGAGATATCCAGTTGTACAGTTAAAAAAAGTGATCTAGTGAGGGTAAGAGACTAGGGAACTGCTATTTACATTCTAGATCTAGCTGAAATTCAATTCACTCAGCTTTACTAAGTATTTCTGAATGTGATATGTTTATACAGTTGTCTTCTTGCCAGTGAGCTTGAATTTGCATTTGTATTCTCACCAGGAAATTTTTAGAAATGTTATTTCTATTCTTACCTGTAAAAATCCAGGCTGCACATTTCCCCTGCAGATAACACATATTTGTTAGTAGAATCAATGTTCCAGCTAGCCTTGTGGTAGGTTTTATTTTTATTATTATTTCAAAGTTGCTTATGTCTCCCTTTTGACTTCTTGGTCATCAGAAAATATTTATTCTTCTGGGGCCTAACCCCCAAGTTATTTCTTTTACAAATTAGTATGGTCAGCTTAAGGAAAGAACCATAAAATCACAAACATTTAGAATGGGAAGGATATCATAATACATAGAATGTTAGGGAACTGAAGAGGAAATTTAGAGATCAGATTAAATAACTTTGCCTTACAAATGAGAAAACCAAGACTTAAAGAAGCAAATGACTTCTCTGAGTTCACATAACTATTAAATCATAGATCTAGGACTAGAACTCAAATTCTTCCTAGGTCAATGTTATTTTACAACTATATCAGCTTATATATCAGCTTATGTAATGCAACAGCCTTCCCACAACCCCATGATAGTTTCCTTTCAGTATAATTGTCCTATTTTTCTTGCCTCCTTCCTATTAATTCTGTGATAGTGTCTCTCATGTAGACATTATTGTTCTGACCCAAGTGGCACCTAAAATTGATGGATTTTTTTTCTCCATCATGATTAATGACTGATGTTAGGTAATAGTGTAAGGATCACAACACCACACTTGCATTTACTTTCAGCATCTTGTTTGTCTTCCTGCTCATCTAAAACCATCAACAGTAATCACTAGCGTGATGTATGATCTGATTAGGGGAACTGGGAATGTTACACTCCTCGGTGACTATAAATTCCACAGAATCATCACTAGTCTTTTCCAGTTTGATTCCCATGAGCTTTTCAGTTTAACATTCTGTAATAAATTTTGCTCTTTGTAGAAATCTCATCCACTATATAAAGGTTTTTATATGATTAGTTAAAAATATTTTTAACCTTAACTTTGAAATATTTTATTCATAGGACCAAGAAGTGGTTAGAGCTGGTCTCATATTAACAATCAACTATTAGATGCTTCAGAGGGGATATCCCATAGGTTTCCAAAACTAAATACAAAATATTTTGGCATAGGGAAAAGGGAACTGAACTGTAGACTCTGGGTTCCAATCCTTCCTCAGACACTTAACTATCTCTATAAGTCAGGACAAGTCATTTGATATTTCTGTGCTATTATCTGATATCTTAAAAAGAATTGGTCATCTTTCCCCCAAACTCATTCATCTTCTAAACTTTACTTTTTTTTGTTTTGTTTTGAGAGTCACCATTATTCTTACAGTTTCTTAGGTTTGTAGTTTTAGCACTATCTCCAATCCTTCACTTTCCACATTTATTCATCCTTCCACTAAAATCAATAAATAGATTTTGATTTCTATCCCTTCAACATCTTAATTTAAGATCTCATCCTTTATCACTTCAACAACTGTAATAACTTTTTAGTTGATATCCCTCACTCAAATCTCTTAAATCCATTTTCTACATAGTTGACAAAGCAATCTTCTAAGAAACAAAACAAAACAAGACTCTAAAGGCTTCCTATTATGTATAATAATAGGATAAAAAATAATAGGATAATGAGGATAAAATATTAAGTCCTTTAATATGAATCTAAAACATTTCACAATCTGCATCCAATCTATTTTTCTAGACTTACTACACTTTTTTCTCTTTCACATATTCTACAATTCTCCAAAACTAGCCAGACTTCTGTTCTTAATAATAATTGTTCCAATTGAGCTTTTTCCTAGGCTGTGCTCACTCCTTAGAATCCCCTGTTGTTCAGTCTTTTCATTTGTGTCTGACTCTTCATGACCCCATTTGGAGTTTTCTCAGCAAAGATACAGGAATAGTTTGTCATTTCCTTCCCCATTACTTTTTACAGATTAGGAAACTGAGGCAAACAGGATTAAGTACCTTGCCCAGAGTTATACAACTAGTAAATGTCTGAGGTCAGATTCAAACTCAGGAAGATGAGTCTTCTTGATTTCAGGCCTGGTATTCTATCCACTGCCAAGTCACCTAGCTACTCCTTAGAATCCCTAAATTTCCTCAAAGTTCACTTCTAATGTTACATCTTTTTTTAATTTAATTTAATTTAATTTAATTTTTATTAAAGCTTTTTATTTGTATAACATATGTATGGATAGTTCCCCAGCACTGATCTTTACAAAGCTTTCCATTACAAATTTTACCCCCAGTCTCCTTCCCTCCCCTAGATGGCAGGAAGTCCACTACATGTTAATAATGTTGAAATACTTCACAAGTTGTGCAAGAAAAATCCTATCTTCAAGAAAAAAAAAGAAAGTCAGAGAAAGGAAACACAATGCAAGCAAACATCAATAGAGAGCATGAAAATGTTATGTTGTGGTCCATATTTCATATCCCTCTCTCTGGTGTATATGGTCTTCTTCAGTGAACAATTGGAACTGGTTTGAGACAATTCTTAGTTGCAGAGAGCCATATCCATCAGAATTGATCATCATGTAATATTGTTGTTGCTGTGTATAAGGATCTCCTGGTTCTGCTCGTTTCACTCAGCATCAGTTCATGCAAGTCCCTCCAGGCCTCTCTGAAATCGTCCTGCTGGTCGTTTCTTACAGAGCAATAATATTCCATAATATTCATGTACCATAATTTATTCAGCCATTCTCCAATTGATGGGCATCCCTTCAGTTTCAAGTTTCTAGCCACTACAAAAAGGGCTGCCACAAACATTCTTGCACAGGTGGGTCCCCTTCCCTCCTCTAAGATCTCTTTGGGATATAGATCCAATAGAAACACTGCTGGGTCAAAGGGTATGCACAGTTTGGTAACTTTTTGAGCATTGCTCCAAATTGCTCTCCAGAATGGTTGGATCCGTTCACAGTTCCACCAACAATGTATTAGTGTACCACTTTTCCCACATCCCCTCCAACATTCATCGTTATCTTTTCCTGTCATTTTAGCCAATCTGACATAGGTGTGTAGTGGTACCTCAGAGTTGTCTTAATTTGCATTTCTCTGATCAATAGTGATTTGGAGCAACTTTTCATATGACTAGAGATGGTTTTAATTTCATCATCTGAAAATTGTCTGTTCATATCCCTTGACCACTTATCTATTGAAGAGTGGCTTGAATTCTTATATATATGAGACAATTCTCTATAAATTTTAGAAATGAGGCCTTTATCAGAACCATTAAATGTAAAGATGATTTCCCAATTTGATGCTTCCCTCCTAATCTTGTCTGCATTTGTTTTGTTTGTACAGAAACTTCTTAACTTAATATAATCAAAATTATCCATCTGGTGTTCAATTAGGAGTTCCAGATCTTCTTTGGACATAAATTTATTCCATTTCCACAGGTCTGAGAGGTAAACTATATTATGTTCCTCTAACTTGTTT
>JAJPUD010029298.1:0-14006 GCA_023553655.1 Myrmecobius fasciatus
ACACTTTATATTTATAATGCGCTAATTTTCATTTAAGTTGGATATTTAACCTAATTATCTTAGATTATATTTCTCTAATATCATGCGATTTGTTCTATTGCTGCACTTTGTGGTCCTTTTTTCCACTTACAAAAAAATAAAAGGTAACTGCAATGAACACATATATACAAAAAAATTGAAAAGATTTATATGTGAATTTGGGAGTGTCTATTATAGACAGGTTGCTTTTCTATTTAGGTTCATAATAAATTCAATATGTCGCTATTAAATCTGCCCTGTTTATTATTCCATTTAATATTTATTTTGTTCTTTTTTTGTATTAAAATTTTTAGTGTTCCCTTTTTCATTTTTTTGTGGGACTGAAAGCTATTTTTAACTTCCCTCTTCTTATCCCTTCAAATTAAAAATAAATAAAAGAATAAAGCAAATCTTTGCAACAAATATGAATAGCCAAACCAACCAAATATGTCTGAAAATGTATCCAACTTGATTCCATTTTCTCTTTTGAGGAAGTAAAAAGCATGCTTCATCATCAGCTTTCTAGAATTGTTTCAATTATTAAATTGATAAGAATTAGTATCCCTATTAAAATATCACGAAAAGCATTACCATACCTTTTTGTATATATAGTACAGAACAATATGCTATTCTACTCTATTCACTCTGTATCACTTAATACAATTCTTTCCCAGTTATTTTGAAAACAGGTTTGGTGTTGGGTCGTTTATTTTTTTGTTTGTTTGGTTTGTTTTGTCTTGTTTTTGTTTTTTCTCACAAGACAGTGATATCTCATCATAATTGTATTACCTATTGTGTTTAGCCATTTCCCAGTCAATGAGTATATTTCTTATTATTCAGTTCTTTCCTTCTAGAAATATTTTTTTTTGCATATGAGTCCATTTCATCTTTCTTTAGTTTCTTTGGGACCTATGGTACAGTAATACCACCTATTAGATTTTCATAGATGTTTATAGTATAACCCAGTACTACATTTTCAATACACTCTAACATTCTAACCAAATGTATTAGAAAGTTGGGTAAAATCAGCATTTCTCATGTTGTTCTTTCTTGACAAATTCATTGGTCTAATGTCCTGTGTTACTTTTAATTTTCCTCTTCCATTGCTAGAGTAACATGTGCTTACCACATTTATTTTTTTTTATGATTCCACTGATATCCTAACTGAAATGTTCGCATCTTCCTTATGTCCACAAAGGAGTAAGCATAGTTCTCTTCCATCAGGAAACTCCAGTAATTGAATCCAACTACTTGCTCACATTCTTCCTTAAATATGAGTTTTGTCTGTTGCCAGGCTCTCTGATCTTCCCTGAAGTGGATGCAATGTGTAAAGGTTTTTTTCTTTCTCTTGAGAAACTGACAATTCCTTTTCATAAGCACAGATGAGAATATCACCAGACTCCTTAGAGCACTCCAGAATGCTGCAGGCAAAACTCATCCCTCGGTGAACAAATCATCTCTGCAATAAGTCTTTTGGTAGATTGAAAGAGTGAAAAAAAAATAGATGATTGTTATCTTTCCCTAACACAATTTCTAAAACTGGGTCTGAAGAATAGAGTACATTGTCTAAGAACAAAAATTGATTACAAGCATACTTTTTAGAACTGGAAAGTACTTTAGAGATGATCTGATTAGACTTATTCTATTTAATCCCAGAAGTCAAAAATGGAACTAATGAGTAGAATTTGAGGACAAAAAAAGGGAAATATAATTGTTTGAGTTTTCCAAACATGAAGAGTTACCCTGTATTCACTTTGTTTATATCTTAAAAAAGAACTATTTCTGTGCATGTCATTTCCTCGATTAAAACATATGTTTCTTGAAGGCTGGGATTCGTTCACTTTTGTCTTCATGTCCCTCACACTTAAGACCATGCCTAGAATATAAAAAATACTTGGCTGATTAATTCCTCTCACCCTTATTTTCCTTAGAGCTTATTTTATTTCTTCTCTCAACTCTTGGCCACACAAAGATATACAGGAGTGACTCTTCTGGGTTACATCAACTTATTTGTGGCATGTTATATTTTCACATGATCTTTTTGCTTTTGATTCTTACTGTGGTCATATCCACTACTGCAGCAGGTATTAACAATAGGATTTTCTAAGTCTTCTATGAAATTAATAAGGCTTAGAATGTAAATCCCATTTGGCCTCCACCTTCCTGAGGAATGTGTTGCAAATGGATGCATAGCAGTTGAGTGGCTTGAAGATTGTTTGAAGCCTCCTGGGAGAAGTGAAATATAAAGTACTACCAAGAGTAAGCAGGTCAGAGATGAAGTTACTTTTTTCTCTAATAATAATTTCAAAAGCTTTAAAATTATGCTGTTCAGGACATCACTGCTAACTGATTAAATAGAGAACTTGATGTTTTGCAGCACTTTGAATAAGGTACCTCCAGACATGATGAAGTTGACTATTTATACTGCTAAAAAAATGATGACTTGTCTTGTTGAAAGAATCCAAATCAATTACATTTTTATAGATAGGATACTCCCCAATCAAGAGAATTTACTTCTGAATTAATTCCTTTTATCCTGCTGATCCTGGCAGAAATATTATTGGATAGAGGGAATAGAGGTATATTGCCAAGCTCTTCTTTATTCACAGCAACAAGGTGATTGCGGGAAATGACATCTAAGAGGCTACTGTAGATTGTTCTGAAGAGAAACTAATTCTTCTTCTTAGCTGACTTTTGGATGTCTTCTGATCAGGGTTCATCTGTTTTCTGTGCAAAGTATAGAGAATCATTCCAAAGGTCAAACATCTTCTAAAAGGGCTGAGCAACAAAAAATATCACAGGCCAAAAGCCTTAGAGAACCTTGCTGTGAATGCAAAAAAAAAAAAAAAAAAGTTTCAACCTTACATGATATCAAGAAAAGAAGAAAACCATAATTTAAATATTGGAAAGAAAAAGAAAAAAAGATGATATCAAGCCAATATTTTATCTACACAAATCATATTAAACAAGAGACATGAATTATTTGGTAGCTGAGGTAGCTATTTATTTTGATTGGGTAGAGACAAAGCCTACAATCTTAAAGTAGTTTCTTCTTTGGATATAGTGAATCTATCTATATTATTAACATTTAGCTTCTTCATGTGGTAACTCCATTCTTATATAGATTAGATGTGGCTATACATCATATGAAATGCCAAAGATGTCAATTTTACAGAAACAGTTAAATATAACACATTTTGTCTCTACCATGGTTTTCAGTCATATTTCTCCAAACCTAAGCGATCAATGTGAGCTAGTCACTCACATTTGGTAATTTCTCCATGAAATATGTTTTCCCTTGGCAAAATCTCTATGTACTTCACTCTAACATATTTTAATCCTTCTTTTAGTCATCCAAAACTATAAAAGATCCTAAATTTATAGGTAATACAAATAGATCTAAAATCACAAGGACTCTCATATTTTTTTTTCCATTACTGTTCACTGGAGGGAAGATTGATTTTTTCCTGCTTTTTTTTTCTTTTTACACTAGAGAAGCTATTTAAAGATATTATACCATCTTTGTTCAATGCATATGCAATATTAGATATAAAAACTATAGAATTTGGTTTACCACATTTTGTTAGTTGTTTGCACATTTAATTTTCTGGCTTGAAGTAATAGAAAACAAAGCTTCAGAATGTTGATGACTAGATTCAGATCAATATGGTACCATTCTAAAAATATGCAAATATACAATTTTTTTTTCTGAAACTCATCTGGTAATTTCAGGAAAAAATAATCTCTCAATTGATGTTTAGTTTCTTATTTGTTTCAATAGGCATTATGTATTGAATACATAATGTGAACATCCACAATCTAGAAGCAAGGTTGGAAACAGGTCCCCAGAGATTAGTTCTCTGCATGCTGACATAGAGAAAAATTAATTGCATTTTATGACTTTTCATTATCATGATGTATATAAATGTATTATTTATTTATAGCAGTGAATGCAGTATAAAGAAATTTGATAATTTCATCCTGTTGTTTTAAAATTTGGTTGAATAATAAAATTTGTTCTGGGTATGAAGTACGTTCTTAAAAATACATAAATAAATTTTAAAAAAATCACATCACATTCATCCAGGTATCAGTTTTCAAGATATTCCTGGCATGTCTTTCAAGAACATTATTAAGGTTACAGTTTTTCTATTATTCGTTATCCTTTTTTACATAAAGAAGGGAAGAATAAATACAATAGGGCACACAATATGTATTTCCTGGTAAATTGCCAGTAGGATTAGTGATTTCATTAACATATATGATTTTGTCTCCCTGGTGAACAATCATTATATTTCAGCCCATATTCTTCAATTCTACAAGATTGTCTTTTCTAAGTAAATATATCTAAATTTGCTACCATTTTCTTTTATAAGCTATCCAGTCATCAAAGTGATTTCCCTAAAGCATAGAACTGATTATAATATCTCTCCCACCCAATAAACTTTAGGGGCTCCCTATGATCTCTGAGATCCAACAAAAATTTTATTGGGCATTCATAACACTAGCTATCACTTACCATTCCAGTTCTATTATATCTGACACATTGCACCTTTCAGAGTCTCTTATCCAATGACACTAGCTTCCTTGCTGATCCTTGAACTAGTTATTCCTTTCTAAGAGAAAAGGGATTTCCTCTTATTATCTCTTGTGTCAGGAATGCTCTCCTTCATCACCACCTTTTAGCTTTTCTAACTTCCTTCATCCTGTCATGTAAAATATAATCCTCTTCAGGAAGACTTTCCTGACTCCCCTTAATTCTAATCTCTTTTCTTTATTTGTTATTTCTTTTTTCCTCTGTCCGTAGCTTGCTAGTACCTTTTGTTTACAAGTTGTATCTTCCATTGGACTGTGAGCTACTCAAAATGATACCGGTCTCTGTCTCTGATTCTTATGATCACCGGGAGTCATAGAAAAAGTCTAATTAGATGAGACCTGAGATTGATTTAATTATACCTAGATGGTCTTTAAGAGAGTTAAAGAAGGAAAAAGAAATAGACTGGGGGTGAGAGGAATGAAATATAGAAAAAACAAATAATCAAATTGTGTAAATATATTTCTATACACACAAGAATGGGATAATGATGGGAACTGACATTTGAAATTCATTAGCATCTGAATTGTTCAAACTAGTGAAGAATATACTTATACAGAGTTGGATAAATATTTACACTTGATAAGGAAATAAGAGGAAAAGGGGAAAGGGGGAATTAGATATGATATCAATAAAGGAAGGGAGCTGAGGAGTTTGTATCATATCCTAGAATTTTAGTGGCTAGGGGAAAGATATAGTAATACCTGAATTTCAGGAATATCAATTTGGCAACTGCATGACTGGATTAATGGAAGCCAATTAAGAGGGTACTACAATTTTTTTTTAAAAGAATAAAACAGGTAAGAGATGATGAGGTCCTAAACTAGTATATTTTTGACATACATAGAGTAAAGAAGATGTTTACAAATATGTCTAGGAAGAAGAATAAATAAGATTTAGCAACCTCTTGAATATGAATAGTAAATAAGGCAAAATAATTATGGATATCAACTAACATGGTTGATAAAGATGGTAATTCTATTTCCAGAAATATGTAAATCAAAAGAGTTGGGGGGTGGAAGGAGAAGAACTGACTTCCATTTTTGACCTGTTGAGCTTGAAATGCCTATGTCATATAGCAGTAATCATTTGGAAATGTAGGACTGGAACTCAGGATAGATAGATAAAGTTGGGGGCTATTTTCATAGACATGGAAGCTAAATTTATGAAATCCTCTGAGGTCATCAGAAAAGACTACACAGTATTAAGAGGAAATGATCCAGGAGAGAAGATAGAACATTACTTAGGGGAAGGAGCTTTTATTAACCTATTGCTTACTGTCTTGGGAAAGAAGGGAGAAGATTCTACAAAGGAAACTAATGAGATGGGCCCAATAAATAAAGAAAGAAATAAAAGAATACTGTTATTAAAACCCAAGGAAGAAGCCAGAAGGAGAGGGTGGTCAACAAAATCAAAGCTGAGAGAGGTCAAGAAAGATAAGCACTGGAAAAAAGGTTATTAAATTGCTTGTAAAAGAAATCACAGGTGATTTTTGACTTAGTAGTACTTCTTGAGTGGTAGAAACATGAATCAAATTTCAAAGGGTTGAGAAGTGAAAGGATAAAATATAAATGCAAACATTATAGAAAACATTGTTAGTAGCTAATTATGAAAGTGAAGAAATATGTACATTATATGTAGAAAAGTAGAGTTAAGGGAAGAGTTTTTATGCCTAAATTTCTAAAATAGTTATTTTAAATCTAAAATCTGCCTCTATCTTTCTTTGCTCAAAATCCTTCAGTGAATATTGTCTCTAGAATTAAAGACAGATTCTTAATCTGATATCTAAAGATACCCCACATTTTTTTTCTAATGAAAATTTTTTGCCTATTATACTAGCCTTCATTTTCACATAACACTACTGCATGCACTCTACTTTTCTACCAAAGGGAACTACTAGCTAGCAAACTTTTTCTTTCTTTCCTTTTTTTTAATAGCATTTTATTTTTCCAAATGCATGCAAAAATAGTTTCCCACATTCACCTTTGCAAAACCTTGTGTTCCATTTTTTTTCTCTTCTCCCTTCTTTCCCAAGACAGTAAGCAATAAGTTAAATATGCAATTTTTCTAAATATATTTCTACATTCTTCATACTATGCAAAAATATCTGATAGAAAGGAAAAAAAAAACACAAGACAGAAAAAAGGACAAGCAAACAAACAACAAAAAATGGTAAAGATATTATGCTTTGATTTATATTCAGCCACCATAGTTCTCTCTCTAGATGCAGGAGGCTCTTTGGAATTATTTAGAATTACCTCATTGTTGAAAAAAGTCAAGTCCATCACAGCTGATCATCAAAGAATCTTGTCACTGTATACAATGTTCTTTTCTCACTTCACTTAACATTAGTTCATGTAAGTCTCTCCAGGTTTTTCTGAAGTCAGCTTGCTCATTATTTCTTATAGATCAATAATATTCCATTGAATTCATATATCATAACTTATTCAGCCATTCCCCAACTGAAGGGCATTCACTCAATTTCAAGTTCCTTGCAACTACAAAAGAGCCATGTCAAATATTTTTACAAATGTGGGTGCTTTTTCCTCTTTTATGATCTCTTTGGGTTGATACAGACCCAGTAAAGACACTGCTAGGTAAAAGGGTATGTACAGTTTTATAGTCCTTTGTACATAGTTCCAAATTAGCAGGCTGTTTCTTAGCTCCAATTGTATAGTTTTTCCTCCCTACTTGTCTTTGTATTCCCCAGTTTAAATTTTGCAGAATTCTTCTTTTCCTTCAGGGCTCATTCCATATGACTTCTGCTCTACTTAGAGTTCCTGAGTCCTTAAGCTAAAAGTATGATTTTCTTTTTCAAATTTTCCTTTGACTTCTATATTAGGATTTCTCCTTTCCCATCATCATTCCCAATCTTGTATTCTACATGACTGTGTAGGTGATGACATTACTACTACGCACACCCAAGCTACTAATGTAACTTTCTAATAATACATGTTTATGAGATTTTCCAAAATTATAATAAATATACATATATTATACATATTGGTCAATATCCAAAGTGAATGAAAATAATTAACAATCTTCAAGTTAATAAATACAGTATGGTCTCAGATGAAACATGGTATAAGATGGAAAAACAAACAAAAACTTAGTATTTAGAATTCATAATCCTAAGTTAGAGCACTAAAGCTCATACTTCTTTAGCCATGTAGGCAAGTCACTTAAACTTTCTGAACATTAATTTTGTCATTAGCAAAAAGGTGATAAGGCCTTTCAAAATCAAAAATACACTCAGCTATGTCTCTTGGGTTCTTTGGCTTTCTTTAAGAATCAGCTTAAATTCATCTTTCTGTGGCACATTCCTCCAGTTGGTAATGCCTTATTCCTTTAGATTGTCCTCCATCTACTCTGTATATATTTTAATCATATGTAGTGAGTTATATATTGTCTCTTCATGAGAATGTAAGCTTGTTGAGGGAAGGAAATATTTTTTCCCTTTCTATCCCCCAAACTTAGCATAGTTTTGCTCTTAGCTATGCTTTTGATTTTCTGTACTTTAATACCAAGTCTCTGTTTCATTCTCCCTCAGCAATATCCCTCAGCACCAGGAGATTCCTGAAACCTCCATAAGACCAGTTCTGTTATTCATGAGTTTTTTGCCAGAGCCTCTATTTTGGACAGTAGCTCAGTCTAATCACTGTTCATTCTTCTCTCAGGTGTGCTTTTGAATATTTGGTCTTTAATACAGCACCCAATTTCTTCTCTTTCACTACCTTTCAGTTCTCCATTGCTTGTTGTCTTCATGCACTAGAAAGCTCCTTGACTGTCTCTTTTCTGCTTTGTATTTGCATTCCTAGCACTTAGCACATGTCTGACACTTAGTAAGTCTTTAATAAATTACCCTTACCCTCAAACACTTCCTAGCTGTGTGACCCTGGGCAAGTCACTTAACCCCAATTGCCTCAGCAAAAAGCAAAAAAAAAAAAAAAATTACCCTTACCTAGTCACAATGTGTAACACTAAGCAAATGTATGAAAAACATTCGTTCACTAGCCAGTTAACATAAATCACTATAGAAATATTACTTGTTATTAGCAATAAGTTGCATTTGCATTTCAATGAAATTTGTGGGTTTTTTAAAACGTAAATTTTATGATAGGAAGCCAGACTTTACAAATAACATTCTAAGTGGTTATACCCTAACCTAGCCAGAAGCTCTTAGTTAAACAAATTAAATTAGCCTAAGGAAAGGAAGAACAATAAAGGCACAATTTTCTCCCCATAGGTATTTCTTGGATTTTATTCTTTAGCACCAAGTATAGGTATAAAAGTAAAATTAAAGAATTGGACAAAGCTAGCTCTCAAGACAAGAATATAAAAATTAACTGTCAAGGAGCCAAGGATTGAGTTTAGAAAGATTGGGTTTAACTGAAACTGAATTTCAATGAGCACTGTAAGCAACTATTTTTCCCTTTCTTATTTTTAACCTTTTCTGTTTTCCTTATACTGGCTTGCAGCAAAAATCTTTCTGAAACACAACACCCAATAAAAAGTATTTGGAGAATTTTTGTTCACAAACCAAAGAACATTTAAATTTTATGTTTCAGAAAGCTAAATAATACCAACAATTAAGAACAGGGAAAATACATTGAGATATTAATGGAAATTGTATAAAATAAGTGTCATCTTATTGACCTTGGAAAAATAATTTATGTGTGCTAGATTTTAGTTTTCTCATTTGTAAAATTTTCAAAGTTAAATTAGATAATTTCTAAGGTATCTTCCACCTCTAAATAATGTTGCTATGATCCAGGAAAAAAAAGTGTAAAATTAAATATGGTCCTTATAATCCAAATGAAATAAATTTTCCTGATTGCCCAGGTTAACAGAAGAGGAAATAAATTATTTAAATAGCCTCATTTTAGAAAAAGAAATAGAACAAGCTATTAATCAACTCCCTAAGAAAAAATCTCCAGGGCCAGATGGATTTACATGTGAATTCTATCAAACATTCAAAGAACAATTAATCCCAATACTATATAAACTATTTGAAAAAATAGGGAAAGAACATGTACTACCAAATTCCTTCTATAACACAGATATGGTGCTGATAGCTAAACCAGGTAGGGAGAAAACTGAGAAAGAAAACTATAGACCCATTTCCATAATTAATATTGATGCAAAAATTTTAAATAAGATTTTAGCAACGAGATTACAGAAAGTTATCCCCAGGATAATATACCATGACCAAGTAGGATATATACCACAAATGCAGGGCTGCTTCAATATTAGGGAAACTATTAGCATAATCAATTATATTAATAACCAAATTAATAAAAAAACCATATGATTATCTCAATAGATGCAGAAAAAGCCTTTGATAAAATCTAACACCCATTCCTATTAAAAACACTGGGGAGTATAGGAATAAATGGGCATTTCCTTAAAATGATTAGTAGTATCTACGTAAAACCATCAGCAAGCATCATATATAATGGAGTCAAACTAGAACCATTCCCAATAAGATCAGGAGTGAAACAAGGCTGCCCACTGTCACCATGATTATTTAATATTGTCTTGGAAATGTTAGCTTTGGCAGTAAGAGAAAAAAGAGATTAAAGGAATTAGAGTAGGTAATGAGGAAACCAAATTATCACTCTTTGTAGATGACATAATGGTATACTTAGAGAACCCTAGAAACTCGACTGAAAAATTACTAGAAACAATTCACAACTTTAGTAGCAAAGTTGCAGGATACAAATTAAATCCACATAAATCATCAGTATTTTTACATATTACCAACAAAGTTCAGCAGCAAGAGATACAAAAAGAAATTCCATTCCAAATAACGAATGATAGTATAAAATATTTGGGAATCTATCTGCTGAGGAAAAGTCAGAAACTATATGAACTAAACTATAAAACACTCTCCACACAAATTAAATCAGACCTAGTAAATTGGAAAAACATAAAATGCTCATGGATAGGCCGAGCGAATATAATAAAAATGACAATACTACCCAAACTAACTTACTTATTTACTGCCATACCAATCAAACACCCAAGAAATTATTTTACAGATCCAGAAAAAAATAGTAGCAAAATTCATTTGGAAGAACAAAAAGTGAAGAGTTTCAAGAGAATTAATGAAAAAAAAAAGGCTGATGATGGTGGACTTGCTGTACCAGATCTAAAACTATATTATAAAGCAGCGGTCATCAAAACCATTTGGTACTGCCTGAGAAATACAGCAGTCGATCAGTGGCATAGGATAGGATATCAGCACAATCTAGGCAATAACTATAGAAAATTAGTCTTTGATAAACCCAAAGACCCCAGCTTCTGGGATAAGTACTCACTATTTGACAAAAACTTCTGGGAAAATTGGAAACTAGTGTGGAAGAAATTAGGGTTTGACCCACATCTAACACCACATACCAAGATAAGATCTAAATGGGTTCATGATCTGGATATAAAGAGTGGTATTATAAGTAAATTAGAGGAACATAGTATAGTTTACCTATCAGACTTGTGGGGATGGAATAAATTTATGTCCAAAGAAGATCTGGAACTCTTATTTGAACACCAGATAGATAATTTTGATTATATTAAGTTAAAAAGTTTTTGTACAAACAAAACCAATGCAGTCAAGATTAGGAGGGAAGCAATAAATTGAGAAATCATCTTTACATTTAAGGGTTCTGATGTCTCATCTCTAAAATATATAGAGAATTGTTTCATATTTATAAGAATTCAAGCCATTCTCCAATTGATAAATGGTCAAAGGAGAACAGACAATTTTCAGAGGATGAAATTAAAACTATTTGTAGTCATATGAAAAGGTTCTCCAAATCGCTATTGATCAGAGAAATGTAAATCAAGAAAACCCTGAGGTACCACTACACACCTGTCAGATTGGCTAACATGACAGGAAAAGATAATGATGAATGTTGGAGGGGATGTGGGAAGGCTGGGACAGTGATGCATTTTTGGTGGAGCTATGAACGGATCCAGCCATTCTGGAGAGCAATTTGGAGCTATGCTCAAAAAGTTATCCAACTGTTCATACCCTTTGACCCAGCAGCATTTCTATTGGGCCTATATCCCAAAGAAACCATAAAGGAAGGAAAGGGCCCCACATGTGCAAGAATGTTTGTGGCAGCTCTTTTTGTAGTGGCTAGAAACTGGAAACTGAATGGATGCCCATCACTTGGAGCATGGCTGAATAAATTATGGTATATGACTATTATGGAATATTATTGTTCTGTAAGAAACAACCAGTAGGACGATTTCAGAGAGTCCTGGAAAGACTTACATGAAGTGATGCTGAGTGAAATCAGCAGAACCAGGAGATCATTATACACGGCAACAACAATACTATATGACAATTAATTCTGATGGATATGCTCTCTGCAACAATGAAATGTTTCAAACCACTTCCAATTGTTCAATGAAGAAAGCCATATACACCCAGAGAGAGGATGTGAAATGTGGACCACAACATAACATTCTCATACTCCTTGATTGATGTTTGCTTACATTGTGTTTCCTTTATCTGATATATCGTTTGTGTAGATAAGATTTTTCTTGCACACCAATGATAAGTTTGGAAATATGTATACATATATTCGATTTGCCTATATTTTAACATAATTAACATGTAGTGGATATCCTGCCTTCTAGGGGAGGGGTGGGGAGTTGGGGGGAAAAATTTGTAATGGAAAGCTATGTAAGGGTTATTGTTGAAGAATTACCCACACATATGTCATGCAAATAAAATAAAAAAAATAAAGTACTATGAGATTGCAATGAACCAGGTCCCATTTAAAATTACAAAATGAATTGAATAATATTCTCTTTTTTGGAATGTTCAAGAAATCCATCTGATGAGTAATTTTCTTTTTTATGTACTAGTAAATTACTAGTAAAGACACTTTTTCCACTGATCATAATTAATGTTCTTCAACAACAGAGTTGAGTTTTACATCAAGTAATGTTGTTTTTCTCAGTTTTACCTGGTTTTTTACCTCGGCCACATTATTTTTTTTTTATTCATATTTAGATTATGCTTCTTTTTAAAAATCTAATTTTCTAAATTTTGCATTTTGGGGCATTCTCCCTAGGTTTCTTCTAAGTTCAGATTTGGATAGCAGGAAAAGATTTCAACACACACACATGCACCCATGTTATATGTATGCATGTATGGATATATATATGTGTATGTATATATATATATATATATATAATTGTACCATGATGGAACCACAAAATCAATAAAATATATATTTTTAATTAAGACAGAATTTTAGTAATAAAATTCATATAAGAAAATAAACAACAATAGGATCATTTTCATCTCTATACATATATCTAAAATATTTGCAACCTCTTCCAGGCTTAAGTGAAGAAGGAAAACATCCCAGGTAAATTAATGAGAAGATGAGAAAACTTTCTCCTGTGCAGAGTTAGATAGAGTGGGCAAAGTGTTTGTCATTCACTATCTTCTTTCAGGTTGGTCTTCTTGACCAGTATGAAGATCTGAAGGAGTGTAGTCAACTGTCTTGCTGGCCCCAGAGTTGTGAATTTTTTTATAATACTTATGGGTTTTGAGAAGCCATTAACGACTAAACTACTTGTCTCTTCTTCCTTGTCTCATCTAAGGCAATAGAAATCAATTGCCTTAGTCATCAAAAGAAACCAGCTCTTTCTTTCAGTTCCATCAGTTTATCCTTAGTCATTGAGAAACAGACTCTATGAGCAACTACTCCTCATTACTCAGTACTGCAAATAACTAGAATGCTTTCTCTCTCCAGAGTCAACCTTCTATTTATCTTATAGAATTGTTTTTCTTTATCTCAAAAATCTTCTATGATCCCCATGGCCTATTAAATTAAAAATCCCTAGCCTGATAATTTACATTACTCTTATGATGACACCAATGAAATAATAAATTTTTTTTATTTATTTTTTAATAAAGCTTTTTATTTGCAAAACATATGAGTGACCTTTCAACATTGACCTTTGCAAAAAAAACCTTTTTTTCCCCAAGCTTTTCCTTTCCTTCTCCCCACCCCCTACCCCTAGATGACAGGTAATCTAATACATGCTAGATAGGATAAATTATATGACAAATACAATACATGTATACATATCTATACAGTTATCTTACTGCACAAGAAACATCAGATCTAGAAAGAGAAGAAGAAAAAAAAAACAACCTAAGAAGGAAAACAGAATGCATGGAAATATTCACACAAAGCGTTAAAATGCTGTGTTGTGGTTCACTCTCAGTTCCCACAGGCCTCTCTCTGGATGTATATGACTCTCTTCATCGCAGCACAACTGGTTTGAATCACATCATTGTTGAAGAGAACCATGTCCATCAAAATTGATCATCGTATAGTCTTGTTGCTGTGTATAATGTTCTCCTGGT
>JAJPUD010029302.1:0-13999 GCA_023553655.1 Myrmecobius fasciatus
TGGAGAATGGCTTGAATTCTTATAAAGATGAGACAATTCTCTATATAGCTTAGAGATGACACCTTTATAAGAACCCTTAAATGTAAAGATGATTTCCCAATTTGATGCTTCCCTCCTAAACTTGTCTGCATTAGTTTTGTTTGTACAGAAACTTTTTAACTTAATATAATCAAAATGATCTATCTGGTGTTCAATTAAGAGTTCCAGATCTTCTTTGGACATAAATTTATACCATCTCCACAGGTCTGAGAGGTAAACTATCCTATGTTCCTCTAATTCGGTTATAATATCACTCTTTATATCTAGATCATGAACCCATTTAGATCTTATCTTGGTATATAGTGTTAGGTGTGGGTCCAGCCTTAACTTCTTCCACACTAGTTTCCAATTTTCCCAGCAGTTTTTGCCGAATAGTGAGTACTTATCCCAAAAGCTGGGGTCTTTGGGTTTATCAAATACTAAATTGCTAACGTTATTACCTAGCTTGTCCTGATATCCTATCCTATGCCACTGATCGACTGCTCTATTTCTCAGCTAGTACCAAATGGTTTTGAATGACCGCTGCTTTATAATATAGTTTTATATCTGGTACAGCAAGGCCGCCTTCATCTGTCTTTTTTTTTTTTCATTAATTCCCTTGAAATTCTTGACCTTTTGTTCTTCCAAATGAACTTTGCTACTATTTTTTCTATATCTGTAAAATAGTTTCTTGGGAGTTTGATTGGTATGGCACTAAATAAGTAAATTAGTTTGGGTAGTATTGTCATTTTTATTATATTCGCTCGGCCTACCCATGAGAACTTAATGTTTTTCCAATTGACTAGGTCTGATTTTATTTGTGTGGAAAGTGTTTTGTAGTTTAGTTCATATAGTTTCTGACATTTTTTTGGCAGATAGATTCCCAAATATTTTATGCTATCATCCGTTATGCTGAATGGAATTTCTTTTTCTATCTCTTGCTGCTGAACTTTGCTGGTAATATATAAAAATGCTGATGATTAATGTGGATTTATTTTGAATCCTGCAACTTTACTAAAATTGTGAATTGTTTCTAGTAGTTTTTTAGTTGAGTCTTTAGGGTTCTCTACGTATATCATCATGTCATCTGCAAAGAGTGATAATTTGGTTTCTTCATTACCTACTCTAATTCCTTTTATGTCTTTTTCTTCTATTATTGCCAAATCTAACATTTCTAATACAATATTATATAGTAATGGTGATAGTGGACAGCCTTGTTTCACTCCTGATCTTATTGGGAATGGTTCTAATTTGTCTCCTTTACATATGATGCTTGCTTATGGTTTTAAGTAGATGCTACTAATCATTTGAAGGAAAAGCCCATTTATTCCTAAACTCTCTAGTGTTTTTAATAGGAAGGGGTGTTGGATTTTATCGACTGCCTTTTCTGCATCTATGGAGATAATCATATGGTTTTTGTTAGTTTGGTTATTAATATAATTAATTATGCTGATAGTTTTCCTAATATTGAACCAGCCCTGCATCCCTGGTATAAATCCTACTTGAATATAATGTACTATCCTGGGGATGACTTTCTGTAATCTCATTGCTAATATCTTATTTAAAATTTTTGCATCAATATTCATTAGGGAAATGGGTCTATAGTTTTCTTTCTCTGTTTTCACCCTACCTGGTTTAGCTATCAGCACCATATCTGTATCATAGAAGGAATTTGGTAGTATACCTTCTGTCCCTATTTTTTCAAATAGTTTGTATAGTATTGGAATTAATTGTTCTTTGAATGTTTGGTAGAATTCACATGTAAAACCATCTGGCCCTGGAGATTTTTTCTTAGGGAGTTGATTAATAGCTTGTTCTATTTCTTTTTCTAAGATGGGGCTACTTAAATAATTTATTTCCTCTTCTGTTAATGTGGGCAATCTATATTTTTGTAGATATTCCTCCATTTCATTTAGATTATCAAATTTATTGGCATAAATTTGGGCAAAGAAACTCCTAATTATTACTTTAATTTCCTCTTCATTGGAGGAAAGGGAGGAATTCTCCCTTATCATTTTTGAGACTAACAATTTGATTTTCCTCTTTCCTTTTTCTGATCAAATTAACTAAAGGCTTATCTATTTTGTTGGTTTTTTAATAAAACTAACTCTTAGTTTTATTTATTAATTTAATAGTTCTCTTATTTTCAATTTAATTAATCTCACCTTTTATTTTCAGAATTTCCAATTTGGTATTTAATTGAGGGTTTTTAATTTGCTCTTTTTCTAGTTTTTTTAATTGTAACCCTAATTCATTGATCTTCTCTTTCTCTATTTTATGCAAATAAGCATCTAGAGATATAAAGTTACTCCTTATAATCGCTTTGGCCGTATCCCACAAATTTTGGTATGTTGTCTCATTATTGTCGTTCTCCTGGATGAAATTATTGATTGTGTATATAATTTGCTCTTTCACCCATTCATTCTTCAGGATTAGATTATTTAATTTCCAGTTAACTTTTGGTCTATTTTCTCCTGGCCTTAAATTACATGTGAGTTTTATTGCATCATGATCTGAAAAGGATATATTTACTATTTCTGCTTTTCTGCATTTGATTTTGAGGTTTTTATGCCCTAACACATGATCAACTTTCATATAAGTTCCATGAACCCCGGGGAAAAAAGTATACTCCCTTCTATCACCATTCAATTTCCTCCAGAGATCTATCATACCTAACTTTTCTAGCCTTTTGTTAACCTCCCTAACTTCTTTCTTATTTATTTTGTGATTTGATTTATCTAATTATGAGAGAGCAAGGTTGATATCCCCCACTAGTATAGTTGTACTGTCTATTTCTCCTTGCATCTCTGTTAGTTTCTCCTCTAGGAATTTGGATGCTATAACACTTGGTGCATATATGTTTAGTATTGATACTGCTTCATTGTCTATGGTACCCTTTAGTAAAATATAGTTTCCTTCCTTATCTCTTTTAATTAGATCTATTTTTGCTTTTACTTGATCTGAGATAAGGATTGCTACCCCTGCTTTTTTTGGTCCATTTGAAGCATAAAATATTCTGCTCCAGCCCTTTACCTTCATTCTGTATATATCTCTATATTTTAGATGTGTTTCTTGTAAGCAACATATTGTAGGATTCTGGCTTTTAATCCAGTCCACGATCCATTGCCGTTTTATGGGAGAGTTCATCCCATTCACATTCACAGTTAAAATGACTATATTTCCTGCCATCTTAATTACCCAAAGTTATATTTTTCTCTTCCCTTTCCCCTTACTCCCTTCCTCCCTCCCCAGTATTTTGTTTTTGATGACCACCTTCCTCTAACAGTCCTCCCCACTTTAGAACCCTTCCTCTTTTTTACACCTTTCCCCTAATCCTTCTATTAATTTATCCCTTTCTTTTCCTCCTTTCCCTCCTACTTCTGTATACAGAGGGCCAAGTTTTTCCCTGAAATCAAATGTGTCTGATATACTCTTTTAGAGTCCAATCTAATGAGAGTAAGATTTACACAATACTCATCACCCTCCCTTCTTTCCCTCAATTATATTAGATTTTCTATGTCTCTTCATGACACTTTTCCTTATTTTACCTCCTTTTTTTTTTACTTTATTTTACCTCCTTTCCCCTCCCCCCCTTTTTTTAACAGTATGATATACCTTCCACCTCTAATTTCTTTTCGATTATTATCGAAGTAAAATCAAATTATACCCCCATTCTTTAATGATACCCCTAGTAGAGATATAGTTCTCGAGAGTTCTTTCCTTTTTACCTTTTTTATGCTTCTCTAGAGTTCTGTGTTTGGAGGTCAAATTTTTTGTTCAGATCTGGTCTTTTCATTAGAAATAGGTGAAATTCTCCTGTATCATTGAATGACCACCTTCTTCCCTGGAAGATGATGCTCATTCTAGTTGGATAGCATATTCTTGGCTGTAATCCAAGTTGTTTTGCCTTGCAGAATATCTGATTCCACGCTCTTCTATCCTTCAATGTGGAAGCTGACAGATCCTGTGTAATTCTAATGACAGTTCCTCGGTATTTGAACTGTTTTTTTTCTAGCAGCTTGTAATATCTTTTCCTTGGTGGGATAGTCCTGAAATTTGGCCATGATATTCCTTTTGGTTTTAATTTTGGGGTATCTTTCAGGAGGTGATCGGTGAATTCTTTCAATGCCGACTTTGCCTTCTGCTTCTAAAACATCAGGGCAATTCTCTTTCATGATTTCCTGGAAGATAGCATCAAGGTTCTTTTTTTCATTGTGACTTTCAGGAGTCCGATAATCCTTAGATTGTCTCTCCTAGATCTGTTTTCCAAGTCAGTTGTTTTTCCTAAGAGATATTTCATATTTTCTTCTATTTTTTCATTTTTTTGTTTTTGTTTGACTGATTCTTAAATAAGAATTGGGTCATTCATTTCAGTTTGTTCAATTTTAATTTTTAAGGTATTATTTCCTTCAGTTATCTTTTTTAGCTCCTTTTGTAACTGGCCAATTGAATTTTTTGGTTCATTGCATTATTTTTCCATTTTGCCAATTTTATTTTTCAATGAATTGTTGTCTTTTTCCAATTCACTAATTTTGTTTTTCAGTGAATTGTTATCTTTTTCCAATTCACTATTTTTATTTTCTAGTGAGTTTGGTGACTTTTTCCAATTCACCAATTTTGTTTTTCAGTGAATTGTTGTCTTTTTCCAATTCACTAATTTTGTTTTTCAGTGAATTGTTGTCTTTTTCCAATTCACTGATTTTGTTTTTCAGTGAATTGTTGTCTTTTTCCAATTCACCAGACTTATTTTCCAGTTTTTCACATCTCTGTTGCAAGGCGATATTTCCTTCTTGCACTGCTCTCAATTTATTTCCCCATTCTTCTTCTAGCTCTCTTTTGAGATTCTTTATGCAATCTTCCAGTTAAGCTTTCTGAAAGGGAGACTAGCTTAAGTCCACCTTTGTGGCTTTATCTGGGATTGTTTTCAGAATCTCAGGATCTGGGGACTTCTCTAGTTTCTCTCCATAAAAGCTGTCTATGGTCAGAGCTCTCTTCTTCTTGCTCATGATGTTTAGCTGAGGTATCAGTCACCAGCAGGGAATTCTGCAGCAGCAGCAGCAGCAGCAGCAACAGCAGCAGTAGCAATTTCAATTTGCCCTGGGGCAGTTTGCCGAGTTGACTTCCAGTCTGGGGCTGATTTGGTTAGATCTGCACTAGGACCACACTTTCAGCTGCTCTCAATCCACCCTTTATCAAAGGTAGACCTGCCAAAGCACCTGCCCCCAAGCAGAGCAAAGTGGTCCAAGTGTCTCCCAGGGACTTCCTGGCAGCCTAAAATCTTCTGGTCTTTCCCAGCCCCGGACTTGCACCCCGGCTGCACCCTGGCGTCTGAGTGCTGGGAGCTGCTCGATCCCCTGCCCGTCTAAAACTGACCTCAGAAGTTCTTTCAAAGTAGATATTTGATAGAAGTGCATTGTAGTCCAAGTGTTTGGTGGCATCCTCCCTCCAGAACCAGTTCAGAGGCTCAATATGTCTGGGTCTGAGGGAAGGTCTCAGGAGCTCACAGAGAACGCTGTCTGCAGTTCGCCATCTTGGCTCCACCCCCCTTCCCTAGTATTTTTATCCTTCTTTCTATCCTGTCCTTCCCTTCTCTTTTCTCTTTTTTCTTCTACTTCTTTATAACGTTATATGAAGTTTTAAACCCAAGAGAATAATTAAATTTTTTCTCTCTTAAAGCCAAAACTGAGTAGATCAAGCTTTAGACAATGGTCATCCCTCTCCTTTTTTTCCCCCTTAACTGTAATAGGTCTTTTTCATCTCTTAATGTGAACTAATTGTCCCATTATGCTTTCCCTTTCCTCTTTTTTTTTCCAGTATAAACCTTTTCCCGTCCCTTAATGTCTTTTTCTTTGATGTCATCACATCAGAGTCCATTCACAACCACAGCTTCTGTCCATGTGATGCCCCTCTCTGTCCTAATAACAGAGAAGGTTCTCAAGAGTTATAGATATTGTTTTCCCATCTAGGGATGTAAATAGGGATGTAATCTTGAAATATATATATTTTTCCCCTGATTACCTTTCTATGGTTCTCTTGAGTCCTATGTTTGTAGATTAAATTTTCTGTTTAGTTTTGTTTTTTTTTTCAATAGAAATTATTGAAAGTCTCTTACTTCATTGAAGCTCCATCTCCTCCCCTGAAAGATATTGCTGAGTCTCACTGGATAGTTAATTCTTGGATTTAACCTTCGGTCCTTTGCCTTCCAGAAAAGGGTATTCCAGACCCTCCAATACTTTATTGTAGAAGCTGCCAGATCCTGGGTAATCCTGAATGCTGCTCCTTGATATTTGAATTGTTTTTTGTCTGGCAGCTTATAGCATTTTTCCTTTAGAATACAATTTTGAAACTTTGCAACAATGTTCCTTGGGGTTTTCCTTATGGGATCTCTTTCCAGAGATGGTCAATGGATTCTTTCAATGATTATTTCCCCTTCTGTTTCTAGAACATTGGGACAGTTTTCCTTAATGACCTCTTGTAGAATTCTATCCAGGCTCTTTTTTTGGTCATGGCCTTAACGTAGGCCAATACTTATAAATAGTCTCATCTGGATTCATTTTCCAAGTCATTTGTTTTGCCAATGAGGTATTTCACATTTTCTTCCATTTTTTCATTCCTTTTAATTTGTTTGATTAATTCTTGCTGTCTCACAAAATCATTAGCTTCAATTTGCCTTGTTCTAGTTTTTAATGTATGATTTTCTTCAGTTATTTTTTATATCTCTTTTTTTCCATTTGACTTATTCTACTGTTTAAGGAGTTGTTTTCTTCAGGCATTTTTTTCCTTCCTTTTACAAACTGTTGACTCTCATACATATCTCTCATTTCTTTTCTTATTTTTTCTTCTACCACTCTCACTTGCCTTTTGAAGTCTTTTATGAACATTTCCAAAAATCCTCTTTGGTTTTTAAAACAATTTATATCACTTTTTGAGATTTCTTCTGTGGACATTCTATCCTCAATTGAGTTTGTGGGTTTTTTTTTTTGTTTGTTTTTGTTTTGTTTTGTTTTGTTTTGTTTTTGCCCTGTCACAATAGTAGACTTTTATGGTCAAGTTCTTTTCTGTTTCTTGCTCATTTTCTTTCCTTTTCTTTTGGTATTTCCTTTTTAAAAAAAAAAACAAAAAACTTTTAAGGTCAAGCTCTGCTCCTGGGGTAAAGGGGACGCTGTTCCAAACTTCCTGTGCAGCTAGCTCTGAGCCTTGCCTTTGAGCAGAGGGGCCCCGTTTATTTATAGGGAGAAGATTTGCCTGTTCTTTTTAGAAAACAGCCTGCTTTCCCAGAGTTTGCCTTCTGAGGTGGGACTAGTTGCTGTTCCACTGATTTGCTCCTCTACTGAGTTAGAACTAAGTATCTCAGTTGCTAATTTGCTGTGATTAAGACCCTCTCGCCAATTTTCCTGGAATCTATCTGACTTGGACTGAACACCCTTTTCACCCCAGTGAGATTGACCTTGAAGTTTTTTCAGTTTATCTTGAGCAGGAGAGTGATTTTATTCCCTCAGACTCTTTTCAGAGACTTGGTTTCAAGTGGTTTTTGAGGGAAACTGGGGAGCTCTAGCCCTTTCCTGACTTTACTCCACTATCTTGCCTCCACCCCCAGAAATTGGCATTTCATTGGGAACAATTTTCAAGAAATATTTTGTTTTTCTAAATCAAAGGGAACAAGTAATCAACAGAATCAGATTTTCAATTTTCAACAACTTTTAGTCAGTGGTATGATGGTAAAGGCCTTACCTATATATCCCACAATATTTATAGCAGCACTTTTTGTAATAGCAAATATTTGCAAAGAAAATTATGCTTACCAATTGAAGAATAGCTACTTTATTTTAAGGTAGATGGCACAGTGTCTAGAAAGCTAGATCTGAAGTCAGGAAGACTAATCTTCCTGAATTAAAATCTGGCCTCTGATATTTACTAGTTAGACAAGTCACATAGCCTTTTTTGCCTCAGTTTCCTTGTCTATAAAATTAGATGGAGAAGGATTGGAAAACCATACCAGTGTATCTTTGCCAAGAAGAAACATAATGGGGTCATGAAAAATCAGACATGACTGAAAAACAACAACAAATTGTGGTACAATAATGTAACAATATTTTAATGGTGTAAAAATTATGTATATAATGAACATAGAGAAATACAAAAAAGATTTACATGAACTGATGCAAAGTGAAGTGAGTAGAATCAAGAAAACACAATTACAATAATATAAATGGAAAAAAGTCTTAAATAATGTAAATGGAAAGAATGACACACCAAGAATGAAAAGTGAATATAATATAATTATAAATATCAGGAAAGTTTGAACGAAGAAATATGAGGATTCCCCAACTCACTCCTCCATGAAAGTGGGAAGCCCACGATTGTTGCACATTGTACATTTTTCCCAAACTTTTTCAATGTTTTGATAAGTTGTGTTGATATTCTTTTTCTGTCTAAAAATCCTATTTCTAATATGGGATGGCTTTCTGTGAGGAAAGACTTACTTGCCATAAGAATGATGACATAAGAAGTAGAAGATATCATTAAAATGTATTAAAAATATTTGATCACCTGCTGGTGATCAGATGGAATAGTGCTGGCAGAAGCCTATTTTCTTCAAATATAGATTCCAGTTATTTTCTTGAGGTAAGTATAGATTATCATGATGAAAATTAATATATACCAGGAAGGTAGGAATATGTATTAGTAGCTATTAATTGTTAATACTCTTCTTTGGGAATAATGGTATCCAATATATTACAAGTAGCTATTGTATATAGATTTCCTACTTTTACCAGTATCTTGATCACTGATCCTTCATCATGCTTAAATAGTGATGTCTTCAAAACAAAACTAATTTGTGTCTACTTAGCTTAATCTAGCTACTTATCCCATATTTATTTTCTTCAGGGTCATTTCTACTTTCTCTAAAAGTACATTTGGGGCTATCATTTTACAATTCAAATGTTGTGAATCAGTGCTTTGGGAACATGAAAAGCATTTCTCATAAAAATATTTACAGATCTTTTCCATCTTTCCTGTTTGTTGTTCTTCCAATTCATCAATAAATGACTCCAGAATAATAGTGTCTAATTTATTCTCAATCCTATCTGGTTTAAACTATTTTTTCCCTTTTGATGCTTCTTTCTGTTTTATGAGGTGATGCTAGTCATAATCTTCTCAAATCCTTCTCTGAAATATGTTACAAATGAGATTATATTCTGAACTGCTGTTGCCCTTGGCTGACACATCTTGTCATTTGGCAAATAGTTAAAGTGTCTACTGACTAAGTCTCTTTTGGTCAATACAGCCATTTATTTCAATCAGTTAAACTCTGCACGAAACTATTGTAATAAATCTACATGTCCTTTCTCACTAATTTTTTTTCTCTTTTCCTTGACTTCTTTATAGCTTTTCATACTGTTGATCATCCTCTTCTTCTATATTCTCTTTTTTCAAGGGTCTAGTGACACTATACTCTTCTGATTTTTTTCCTACTTATCTGACCACTCTTTCTTAAACACTTTTGATGTCTCTGCTGGATCTTTATTCAGGTCATTCTTTGTAAACATGAATGTCTCCCAAGGCTCTATTCTGGGATTTCTCTTTTCCCTTTAAACTATTTCACTTGTTGATTTACCAGCTTCCATGGTTTCAATATCATCTCTGTGCAGATGATTCTCAAATATATTTATCCAACTTTAACCTCTCTCCTAACTTTGAGTCTCACTACTGTATATATAGAAATGGATGTACCACGAGTTTGAGGATGAACTTCAAATTCAACATTTCCAAAAATGAATTCATTATCTCTTCTCTACCACCTATCCCATGACTGTCCCATCTTTCTAACTTCCCCTTTACTATGGAAGGTGCTATCATCCTGCTGGTCATTGGGGCTCCCCTGATGCCCTCCTAAACTATTCACTTTCTAACACACATTTCATTCAATAATTTGTCAAGTCCTGTCATTTCTTTTATAACATCTTGACTCAGTTTTTTTTTTCTCACACTGTATCCATCTTTTTGCAGGCCCTTATTATTTTATTTCTGGACAACTGTAATAGCCTCATGATTGACTGCCCATGCCAGTTCATTTGTCCTTCAACTGTCAAACTGAAGTTTCTAAAGGAGAAAATTTAAACATGCTAACCTCACCATGACCCCCAACTCCTTATTGAATCCAGGTTTAAATCTAAACAATGACTCCCTGTTGCTTTCAGGATGAAATATATAATTATATTTTTTGGCTTTTAAAGTTCTCTATAATCTGATTTTTTTCCTTTCCAGTCTTCTTCATGCACCATCCACCATAGTCCAGAAATAGTTTCTTCTTTGCTGTTTATCTTTACAAAAAAAACTCTCAATTTTCCAACTTCAAACACTTTTCACTTGGGGTATCACATTCTTGGAACTCCACCTCATTACTTTTTCCTCTTTGCATCTTTAAGTACCCGTTAAAATCCCATCTTCTTCAGGAAAGCTTTCCTGATCTTGCTTAATTCTATTTCCTTTTGCACCTCTCTCAATTCACTTCCCAATTTTTCCTCTGTCTCTCTCTTACTTGATTTTCAAAATCCCTTTTGAATTCTTCCATGGCCTGAGACCAATTCTTATATTTCTTTAAGGCTTTGGAGGTAGGAGCTTTAACTTTATTATCTTCTTCTGAGTGTGTGTATTGATCTTCCTTGTCACCATAGTAACTTTCTGTGCTCAGAATATTTTTCTTTTGCTTGCTCATTTTCCCAATCCATTACTCTGCCTTTAATTCTTTGTTAAAGTAGGACTCTGTTTCCAAGGTAGAAGCTTCATTGTTTCTAGATTCAGGGGGTTTGTGCAGCTGTTTTAAGAGATCCTTCAGAGATCACAAGTATTCTTTTCTTCCCTGAAACTGTGAGGAGTATCTCCACTCCACTGTGGCTTTAAGTTCTAGTGTGCTAAAGTAATAATAGATAAGATTAGAGTGATAGAGAGAAAGAGACCAATGTCAGAGGTATTGTGCAAGCTGAATTGATGATACTTGGCAACTTATCCAATATTTGGGATGAGAGGGGAAGTAAAGAGTTAATGATGACACATAGGTTTTGAACCTGGAAGACAAGAAAAATGGTAGTAGTCCTGAAGGAAACAATGCCTCATAAATAAAGATGGGCTTTGGGAAAAATAACTTTTTAAGTTCTTTTTTTACATAGACTGAATCTGAAGTGCATTTAGGTGGAAAATACTCAAGTATTTATTTAATTTGGAAGGTCTTATTGTAAATTCTGTGTTGAACTTTCCACACAAATCAAATCAGACCTAGTCAACTGGAAAAACTTAAAATGCTCATGGGTAGGACGAGCGAATATAATAAAAATGACAATACTACCCAAACTAATTTACTTATTTAGTGCCATACCAATCAAACTCCCAAGAAATTATCTTACAGATCTAGAAAAAATAGTAGCAAAGTTCATTTGGAAAAACAAAAGGTCTAGAATTTCAAGGGGATTAATGAAAAAAAAGGCTGAAGATGGTGGACTTGCTGTACCAGATCTAAAACTATATTATAAAGCAGCGGTCATCAAAACCATTTGGTACTGGCTAAGAAATAGAGTAGTTGATCAGTGGAATAGGATAGAATCACAAGACAAACTAGGCAATAACTATAGCAATTTGGTTTTTGATAAACCCAAAGACCCCAGCTTTTGGGATAAGTATTCACTATTTGACAAAAACTGCTGGGAAAACTGGAAACTAGTGTGGAAGAAATTAGGGCTTGACCCACATCTAACACCACATACCAAAATAAGATCTAAATGGGTTCATGATCTGGATATAAAGAGTGATTTTGTAAACAAGTTAGAGGAACATAATATAGTTTACCTCTCAGACCTGTGGAGATGGAATAAATTTATGTCCAAAGAAGAACTGGAACTTTTAATTGAAAACCAGATAGATAACTTTGACTATATTAAGTTAAAAAGTTTTTGTACAAACAAAATTAATGCAGACAAGATTAGGAGGGAAGCAATAAATTGGGAAATCATCTTTACATTTAAGGGTTCTGATAAAGGTCTCATCTCTAAAATATATAGAGAATTGTCTCATATTTATAAAAATTCAAGCCATTCTCCAATCAATAAATGGTCAAAGGATATGAACAGACAATTTTCAGAGGATGAAATTAAAACTATTTATAGTCATATGAAAAGGTGCTCCAAATCACTATTGATCAGAGAAATGCAAATCAAGACAACCCTGAGATACCACTTCACACCTGTCAGATTGGCTAAAATGACAGGAAAAGTTAATGATGAATGTTGGAGGGGTTGTGGGAGGGCTGGGACACTGATGCATTGTTGGTGGAGCTGTGAACGGATACAGCCATTCTGGAGAACAATTTGGAGCTATGCTCAAAAAGTTATCAAACTGTGCATACCCTTTGACCCAGCAGCATTTCTATTGGGCTTATATCCCAAAGAAATCATAAAGGAAGGAAAAGGCCCCACATGTGCAAGAATGTTTGTGGCAGCCCTTTTTGTAGTGGCTAGAAACTGGAAATTGAATAGATGCCCTTCAATTGGAGAATGGCTGAATAAATTATGGTATATGAATGTTATGGAATATTATTGTTCTGTAAGAAATGACCAGCAAGATGATTTCAGAGAGGCCTGGAGAGACTTACATGAACTGATGCTGAGTGAAATGAGCAGAACCAGGAGATCATTATACACGGCAACAACAGTACTATATGACGATCAATTCTGATGGACATGGCTCTCTTCAACAATGAAATGTTTCAAACCACCTCCAATTGTTCACTGAAGAAAGCCATATACACCCAGAGAGAGAGATGCGAAATGTGGACCACAATATAACATTCTCATACTCCTTGAAAAAAAAATTCAATTGGACACATACAAAAAGAAGTAAAAAAGTAAATTAATAAAATAATTCACTAAAAATCAGAATTGAACAAATGGAAATGAATGTCTTAATGACACATCAAGAATCAGTTTTGGTCAAAAACAAAAAAAAATGAAAAAAATAGAAAAAATGTAAAATATCTTCTTGGGAAAACAACAAATCTAGAAAGTATATCTAGGAGAGACAATCTAAGGATTATTGGACTTACTGAATATTGTGACAGAAAAAAAAGAGCCTAGATACCATTTTTCAGGAAATCATCAAAGAGAACTGCCTGAATGTTCTAGAATCAGAAGGTAGAATAGCCATTGAAAAAATTCACCAAACACCTTCTGAAAGAGATCCCAAAATTAAAACTCCAAGGAATATTGTGGCTAAATTTCAACACTATTAGACCCAGGAAAAAAATATTACAAGCAGCCAAAAAAGAGCAATTCAAATACCAAAGAGCCACGATAAGGATCACTCAAGATCTAGCAGCCTCCACATTAAAGGAAGTTAGAGCCTGGGATCTGATATTACAAAAGGAAAAAGGAACTGGGAATGCAGCCAAGAATAAACTACCCCACTAAACTGTGCATTCTCTTTCAGGGAAGAAGATGGACATTCAGTTGAAACAAGTGAATTTCATTTCTGATGAAAAGACCAGAGGTAATCAGAAAATTTGACCTCCAAATATAGAACTCAGGAGAAGCATAAAATGTAAAAAGAAAAGAACTGTTGAGAACTATATTTCTAAGCTTTGTAAAGATCAAGGTTGGGGAACTACCCATACATATGTTATACAAATAAAAAGCTTAATAAAAAAAAAAATGAAATAACTCAAAAAAAGAGAACTATATTTCTATTATGGGTATACATAGAGAGTGCATGAATAATTTAAATTTACTGTTATAATATAAAAAAGAAACTAGAGGTGGAAAGGGGATTATACCAGAAAAAGGGGAAGGTGGAGGTAGAATGATGGAAATTACACCTCAGGAAGACACAAAGGAAAGCTATTATAATTGAGCGAAAGTAAGAAGGGGGATGAACATTGTGGAATATTACTCTCATCAGATTTGACTCAAAGAGAAAATATTAGACATATTTG
>JAJPUD010029303.1:473-13999 GCA_023553655.1 Myrmecobius fasciatus
CGGTGGATTGTTTCAAGGAGTATTTTGCCTTCTGGGTGTAAAATATCAGGGCAGTTTTCTTTTATGATTTCCTGGAATATAGTGTCCAGGTTCTTTTTTTCATCATGGCTTTCAGGAAGCCCTATAATCCTTAGATTGTCTCTCCTAGATCTATTTTCCAGGTCAGTTGTTTTTCCTAGGAGATATTTCATGTTTTTCTCTATCTTTTCATTTTTTTGTTTTTGTTCAACTGATTCTTGAAGTCTTGATGAGTCATTCATTTCCAATTGTTCGATTCTAATTTTTAATGTCTTATTTTCTTCAGTTACTGTTTTTAGTTCCTTTTGCAATTGACCAATTACATGTTTTTGTTCACTGCATTCTTTTTCCATTTTTTCTATTTTATTTTGCAGTGATCTCATTTCGTTTCCCCATGTTTCTTCTAACTCTCTTTTAAGATTTTTTATGCAATCTTCAAAGAAAGCCTTGTGTTTGTCCCTCTTTGGGGCTTTTTCTGGAGTTGCTTTACCTTTAGGGGCCTCAGGATTTGAGGTCTGTTCTTCCCTCTCTCCATAAAAGTTGTCTATGGTGAGAGCTCTTTTTGGTTTTTTATTCATTTTTTTTAAGGTGTGCGGTCTGTTTAGGGCAAAGGTGAGACAGCTGCTTTAATTTGCCCTGGGGCAGTTCTGCTGATTGAGTTATTTCAGGAACTGGGCAGTTCTGCTGATTGAATTATGTCAGGTGGTGGGCGGTTCTGCTTTAGTTCACCCTGGGGCGGTTCTGCTGATTGAATTATTTCAGGTACTGGGCAGCTCCACTGATTGAATTATTTCTGGTGCTAATCAGTCCTGTTGTTTGATTGATTGCTTTAAGGTGCTGTGTAATGGCAGCTAGGTCTGATGCTCATCAGGGGTTCAGTGGTTCACAATCTATCCCCCTCAAAAGGCAAACCCTCCAAACCACCTGCCCACAATCAGGACAGATTGGTCCAAGAGGCCCGCAGAAGACTCCCAGGTGTGTGAAAAGCACAACGCTCCCACTCCTGTTCTGACTCCTGTTCCAGCTCCCTGCTCCAGCTCCCTGCTCCGGTCTCCCTGCGCTGCAGTCTGGGTTCAGCAGACCCCACCCCTGCCCAATTAAAACAGACCTGTTTTGAGGTTCTTTCAGAGTATCTTCTTCTTCTAGAATCGTGTTGTTCTCCAGATATTGTGGATTTTTTTGCTTCAGAATCAGTCTAGAGGCTTCATATGTTGTTGGTTTGAGGGGAGGTTAGAGGAGGTTACAGAGACTCCTGTTTGATCTCTCAGCCACCATGGCTCCACCCCTGGAAGGAAGTTGATTCCCCTCTCCTTCCTTTCTCAATAAAACTCTATTTTATGCTATTTGACTCCATTTCTTTCTTCTTCTAAATGCCTTTAAATCTAGCTTCCAACTTTATTATACAGCTGAAAATGTTCTCTCCAAAGTAACCAACTATCCCTTAATTGCAAAACCTGATGGTTTTTTCTCAATCCTTAACCTTCATGAACTTTCTGTAGCATTTGAAAGAGTCTTCTCCCATATTCTCTCTTTCTTCTGGATTTTTGTTAAACTTTTCGCTTTGTACTTATATGGTCTCTTCTTTTTTAGCCTTCTTTGTTGGATCATGATCCACATCATGCCCACCAACTTGTGTGTATCTCAAGCCTTTGTCTTGGACCCTCTTCTCTAATGCATCTTTTTATAACCACCAAAGTGATGTTACTAATCTATGATATATCCCTACTCAAATAATTAAAGGTTTTTTTATTGCCTTTAGGATTAAATATAAATTGCCTTATTTGTTAAAGTTCTTTCCAAACTAGCTCCTATTCAGTCGTCATCAAGAGAGGAGTAGGATGCTAATACTAAATATTACAAGGATTTCAGATAAAGTGAAAGCTAAAATAGATTTAATCCAAGAAAAAACAGAGAAACTAGACTATATGTCATCCATATTAATCAATGGTATTTTAGACATTTAAAATAATTAGACAGTATAAGGTTAGACTATTGTTATAATGTAGGAAATGATGAGTTGGTAGATTTAGAAAAATATGGAAAGACTTGGATTTATGAAATATGTTTTCTACCTCCAGAGAAACAAAGGACAAACAAGAATATTATAATCTGACATAGATGTATATGTGTATGATTATAGATTTCTATGTATATATATGTATGTGCATATATGTGTATGTATATATATATACATACATACATATATATATATATACGCACATTTAATTGTGGCCATCTTAAATGAGTGATAGGATGGGAAAAGTGTGGGAGGGAAGGAGGAAAAGAGAATAAAGTAAAAAGTTCCTAGCACAGAACAAAAGAAAACCTACCTACAAGGAAGAAAGAAAAGATTGACATCTCTAAATACAATGTATTTATTATATAGGCTTTCTTGAAATGGAAATATATTGCCTTTTATTTCAAAGCCTTTTTATGTTCTGCTGTGTACATAGTGGTTTTTTTCTTTTTTTCTTTTGCATTTGTTTTAAATTAATTGATTAATTTTGAAGTTGGAAGTCAATTATTATTTGTGATTCCAACAGCCCCAAAGTAAGCAAAAGATAACAGGGATAACAATTTACAAGCCATTAATGAAAGAAAGTTTGAGGGGATGAGAGGGAAGAGTTTTTAGTAAAACATCAAAGTGACTAACCAAACTGTCATCTTAGTATGGAAGCGAATGAAGCTGAAAAGGAGTTGAGGAGGTGGTGGTGGAAATAGAATGGGAAAAGACAAACTTGTCCCAAAAAAACAAGGATTTAATATTTAAGACTTCTCTTTACTTCTTAAAAATTCTCAATTCTATGTTTTATGACTATAAGATGTTTCATTAAGCCAATACAGTCAAGTTTTTAAAATATTTTAATTTTTTAAATTATTTCAAGTAATGAAGCCACATAATATGCAAAGAAGAGTGATCACTTAACATTACCTGAGCTTATATAATCATTGAATTCAGACATTCCTGGATTTTTTTCCTCTCTAGTATTTTATTTTTCCAGATATGCATAAAGATACTTTTCAACATTCATTTTTATAAGACTTTGTTTTAAAATTTCCCCCCTCCCCAAGATAGCAAACAATGTGTTATAAGTTAAATAGGACATTTCTGTTTTTTGAAATGAGATATAATACATAAACACTCTCAAATATTCAAATGAATCTATGATATAATTGATGATGATGCAGAATCTATCCATGCCTATTTATCTCTATGAGAGATTCTCCCCTCATAAAGACATAACATATATAAAAAGTTTTATAAACCTAAAAGGATTGGGTTGATATGAGCTATGGTTGTTGTTTGTCCTAATAGTCCTTAGCACCCATGTCCTAAGGGATTTTTGTGGGGTTTGTTGACAATACAAACACCACTGGGGTTCCTATACTATTCAGTGGCTATCTTTTACTTTCCTCACATGAGTGGGCATCTTCTCTTATTGAGCAGAGATTTCTTTTATGGCATTTTTTACTCTGTTTTTTTCTCATGGCTCTTTGTAATCCCTTAAGTCTCAATTAAAATCCCAACTTCTACTTCCCTTCCATGATCTCCTTCAATTCTAGTGCCTTTCCCTCTGTTGGTTATTTCCAAAGTATCCCATTTATACCTTTTTCAGTACATAATTGTTTCTATGTTCTCTCCAGCTTTAGACAATAAGCTATTTGACTTGCCTTTCTTTGTATCCCTGCTGTTTAGCACAGTGCTTGGCCCATGGAAGACAATTAATAAATGTTGAATGTTTTATAGCCTGCTTACACCCACCATGCACCTCACTGATAACCTCTGATACGTGCTAATTTTCAATTCTTTAGAGACAGTAACTCATAGTCATATAACAATGCCAGTAGAAAATTAGCATTAAAAAGATGGACTTCTCTTTCAGAGAAAAATTTGGGGTCATTAAAATAACTATGATTTCCCAAAGGCAATCCAGGCTGTTCCTGGGTCCAGCTGACCAGCCACTTTTAGTGTTTAAACAAAATACACACTGGTAAATATGAGCTTTATAGGTAATCCATCTAGCTGTGAAACATAATCTGAACAATATATTCTTCATGACATGACACATCCATGTGAATGGTTAGACTTAACTCCTAATTACATCTATGGATCTCACCCAGGAAGCTCTACGAAGTCCTACAGTTTGTACAATGTCAATCACAAATGAAAGGATTTCATCTTCTACAGCAGGGGCGGGGAACATCCAGCCCACAGGCCTTATCATTTGGTCTGGCCCTGTCAATGCAACCATTGGGGACAGCAACCTCCCACTGCTTGAGTACTTTAAGTTGATAAATTATTTTTGTCCCAGGAATGATGTTATAAATATCCAAATGGCTCTTGGAAGAAAAAGGATTCTCCACCCCAATCCGTAGAAATCCCTCTTTGACTTTGATTTTGTATTGAATTTCCTTAGGGACAGGGGTAATCACCCCTGACAAGTATATGTCTCTTTGCTTTATCATCCATCAGAGAGAGTCATCAAGCAAAGTTAAGTTTGTCATTACTTCTTTCATATTGGAGGGCAGTCTTTAAGGAGACAACAAACAAGCACCGGAATATCGTATAGTACCTATATCTTTCAGTCAATAGTGTGAAAATAAAGATGTCATCTACTGTGGGCTAATGTTCCCCTCTCATTACCTCACTGAGGATATCCTCAGTGTATTTGTAGATTATTCTCATGAAAATTTTACATACTTGGAAAGTAAGCACATAACCTCTTCCAAACTTTCCTATTACTGGCCAAGAGTGCTACTATCCTCCTAGCCATACAGGTTTATGACCTTGGTGTCATCCTCAATTCACTATCATTCACCCTGCACATGTAATCCACTTGCCAAATCTTATAGTTTTGCCATACAATATTCCTCACATTTGTCCCCTTCCCGCCACTCACAGCTCTTACCATAATTCAGGCCCTTAATATCTCTCAGCTGGATTATTGCAATAGCATTCTAATGGATTCCCTGTCACAAGTCTCCCTCCACTTAACTCTATTCTCCATTCTTGACAAAGTGATTTTCCTAAAACATAGGCCTACCCATAATATCCCTTACTCAAAAATTCCAGCTGCTTCCTATTACAAGAACAAAATTCCCTGTTTAACACTTAAAACATTTCATAACTTAATCCCTTCCTACCTTTTCACTTTTTTTTACATTTTAATTCCCTCTATACACTCTCTGATCCAATTACTTTCTCTTCCGTCCCACACAGCTTGCAAGCCTTTGCATTGGCTCTCCCTCTTGTCTGGAATGCTCTCCCTTCTTACCTTTGCTTTTTTGTTTCTCTAGCTGCTTATTGTTATTTTCATCATTTGCTTAATTAAATCCTAGCTTCTGCATTAGGTTTTTCCCAGACCCCTCAACTGCTAGGATGCAATTCAATGTCACAACAGATAGTACAAGGTGTACAGTCATAGAAACACAGTAAGCATGTGATCCTGGGCAAATAATTTAATCTCTCTCTGCCTCAGTTTCCTCTATCCATTTAATGAGGATGATAATAGAGTTGCTGTAATAATGAATTGAGATATTTGTAAAGTGCTCACCCAACAAAAACTAAGAAAGATAGATGAAGGAACTTGAAAATGAGAGAAGAAAGTTGGGAAGACAAATCTTTCAGCAGTAAGAAAAATCTTTTCAAGGGGCAAGAAGGAACATACAAGATTGTTAATGCATGGAAACAAAAAAAGAAAAACCTGAGATTGTTCAGTCCAACAAAGTCAATTCAACAAGCAAGCACCTACTATGTGTAAGGCGCTGCTTCATGTTATAGTCACTTATGCTGATAACTACTAAAGGAGACAGAAGTACAGCTTTACATATTTGTCAAAATGAAAAAGTACTCAAGGGCTTCCAGGCACAATGCAGGCATCATGAGTTATGTGAATGGGGGCCCTAGAGAGCCCCCTGGTTGCCATAGCGACAGTGCATAGTGACTGAGAAAAGTCCCTTCTAGGAATAGATTTTCTGAGTAGAGAAACACTAAGTCAATGCACATTTAAGCTGGCTTGTTCAAATGTCAAACTGTTCAAGGTGGGCACGAACATGGTGGTTATTAGCAAAAGTCCTGGGTGAAAAGAAGCTTTAATCTTTGGAGCAGGATAGGTAAAGATTGGAGAGTATATGTGTAATTTTAAAAAAAATCAAATCTGAGTCAGTTACCAGAGTAACTGTGAACATTGATAATCAAAGGTAGGATGAGAACTGGTGTCAATCAAATTGTTCTGAAGCAAATATTTAAAAATCCAAAATATGTACACTACCATGAAATGGTGTAGGTCTAGCCATGGTATCCTACTACTCACACCCCTTAATAAATATATTTATAGATAGAATATAGAATAAATATATATAATATATAACATATTATAAATATAAATAAATAACAAATATAAAGTTCTCTGTTTGACATTAAAAACCTTTGAATAACCTGCCCCACATCTATCCTGATCTTATACCTTATATCCCATCATGTACTCTGCAATCCAATGACACCAATCTCATTTACGTTCCATAAGTAAGACAGTTCATTTTCTAATTCTAGGCATTTTCATGGGCTGTTCCCAAAGTCTGAAATATTCTTTCTCTTCCTCACCATCTCCTGGATTCCCTGGTTCCTTTCAATTCCCAGCTAAACTCCTGCTTCGAGTGCCTTATTTCTGTTATTTCCAATTTAGGGCTATCAATCTTGATCTCAGACCAAGAAAAAGCAAAAACAGATCTAATCAAAAGAGTTAAAGAGACAATGAAGTAATATCAATATTAAATACATATGCATCAATGAGTATAGTATCCAGATTTTTAGAGGAGAAATTAAATGAGCTGCAGGAAGAAATAGATAATTTCCAGTTTATCCTGTATATACTAGTTTGTATATAGTTATTTAAATGCTGTCTCCTCATTAGATCTTGATCTCCTTACAGGCAAAGACTGTTTTTTTTTTCCTTTCTTTAGCATTTAGCAGAGTATCTAGCACAAAGTAAGCACTTAATAAATGTTTACTGATTAAAGTCAAATTAGATATTTTATTCAGTAGGCTTGTGTACCCTTCCTTCAGCTGGTATTAATGCTCCACATGGTCTCAGATTGTCTTCACCATAATCTGCTGATTCAATTACTTCTGTAAAATCAGCCTGCACTTTCCCCCTTCCCACAGAATACCTCCCCAGAATATCTGAAGGCTTTGACTCAGTGGAACAATGAGTCCAGTATTACCTTACAGGTCACCTTCTCAGGCAAGAAACCCTTCCAAACTCCCAGATGTTACATAAAAGACCAGTGCCTCTGTGTTTCAAAGATACGTTGCACAATGTAGTCTAAAATCTCTCTATGTTTACAGTCTTTACCTGAGTTTAGGCCCTCATCACTTTTTGACTTAACTATTACAATTGCCTCCTAATTGTTCTCTCTGCCCACAGTATTACCCCCTTCCAAGCCATCTTCCACAGAACTGCCAAATTGATATTCACAAGATATAGAACTGATCATGTCACTACCTCCTTAAAAAATACACAATGGTTCCCTGTTGTCTCTAAGAGAAAATACAAAATCTTTAGCCTGGTAATTGAAGTCCTTCATAAATTCAGCTCCCACTTTCCTTTAAATATTAGTTCATATGAATCCCAATCATATATTCTCCATTCCAGTCAAATTTCCTGCTAGTTATTCCTCATATGTAACATTGTACATAACATGAATCCTTGCACATAACATCTCCCATATCCATGCTTTTGTGATGCTGCACCACTAAATGTATTCCTAAATGTCTAAAATATACTCCTTCCTCACTTCTGCCATACAAAATACCTAGCCTCTTTCAAATACCAGTTCAGGTGCTAGATTTCCTAATTCTTTCCTCTTCCTCCTTATTAGCATTTTCTCCCTCTAGAAATTATTTTGCATTACTTTGTATACACTTTGCATGGACTCACTCATGCACATGTTGTATTCCCCATTAGAATGTAACTTTCTCAGAGGCATAGACTATTTTGTTCTTGCCTTTATGGTTCCTAACATCTAGCACTGTGCTGTGCACATGGTAGGTGCTTATTAAATGTTTGTTGAATTGAGCTTCTGTCTCTTTATCATAATCAGTGATAGGTGGAGAATTAAACAATGTAGTTTGGGAGTCAAGATAAACACATAATACGAAAGCCAAGTGGATCGCAAATTAAGAAATTAAGAAACTCCAGATGGGAGGTATAAAAGTTAGAACATGAATGGGAAGGAAGGTGTTTTTCATTATATCAGCCAATATCAGGAAAGTTCTTTGGTATGGCAGTTGTGGATAGAGAAGTATACTTTATCGATCCCTGGAAATGTCATTGCAGTTGGACCAGCATATGTCACTTTAGCTGCCTTTATGGTATACTGTATATCCCAGTAGAATATCATCTTTTGAAGAGAAAGAACCAATCCTCTTTTATCTCTATATAATCAGTACCTAGTATAATTCATTGCACATAGAAGATCCTTAATAAATACTTTTGATCAGTTGATTAATTTGGTCAATTTCTTTGCTGGGGATTCAACATAAATTATTTTATTTTATTTTATTTTATTTTTTGCTGAGGCAATTGGAGTTAAGTGACTTGCCTAGGGTCACACAGCTAGGAAGTATTAAGTGTCTGAGGTCAGATTTGAACTCAGGTCCTCCTACTTCAGGTCTGGTGCTCTATCCACTGCACCATCTAAGCTGCCCCTCAACATGAATTCTTTATATTAAAAAAGCGAGTTTCAATAAAGCTCCCTAGAGGTTGTTCTTCAATTCAGCACAGATTAAAGATTATTTCCAAGTTGACAAGTATCTTATAAATCAAAAGTTAGATAACTATATTTACTTGTCCTATTGAAACTTTAAAAATGGAAGAGTAAGAGAACACAGATGAATTCTACTTGGACAATATATATGAATACAATTTTTAATATTTTCCACACTACCAAAGGAAGTATTGACTTCCTGCTTTATCTTGGTTTTTATTCATTTATTTAAATGGTAAATCTGTTGGATCAGGACAATGCTGAATATGAGCTCCAAAGATTAGAAATCACTGTTTTAATTAAGGAGTTATATAGGGCAAGGAAATGTTTCAGGCTTTGATATACAACAATATCTTGTGACCTTCCCATCAGAATTGAAATAGTTTGAGGACTACATCTCTTACTTAATGCAGTGATGAGATATATGTGAAGTATTTTACTATACAAACATTAGTAATTGTGGTTACAATACTCAAATTGATATCTTAAAAGCATCAAGCACTGGACGAAAGGTTTTTTTAAATTCTTTAACCGCTGAATCTGATGTATAGAAATTATGCAGATTAAAACTCTTATACCAACTATCTGGTTGGTATAAGAGAAATCTGGACCCTTAAATAGGACATTATTTTCAGTATCAGGGTGGTCGGTGTCAAGTTCAGAATGCTTCAGCAATGAAATGAAATCCTGTCATATTAAAGCAATCTCTCATGCATGGTTATTAGTGTGACTGCCAATAGTTTCTCCTAAGGAAGATCCTTAGGAAATTCTGAAAAAACAGGCTCAAGAACTCTGCTTTGCAAAAGATCAAACGTGAGGACTGAGTCTCATTTTAAGCAGATTGAAATGGAAGAATTAAAGAAACCAACAATGTCACAGTGGTGTAGCACCACTATGTATAGTAAACTTCTGTTTGCCTAAAATGTTTAGGGAATCAGTAGTTTCATTTCCCTTAATTTTTCCAGTGAACTGGAAGTTAACTAAAACTTGTTTTTGTTATCTTAGCTTCCACTACCCTTCTGCCTCATTTATCTTTTTGACATTTTTCTATATTCTACTTTTTCTGTCTCTTTTGCTGTTTTTCAATGCTATTATTTCTCCTCTTCTTTCCCTGCCTCTCTTGTAATTCCTTCCTTTCTCTTCTTCTCACCTTTTTTCTTCTCTTTTCAACTCAGATACTACATTTATTATCCTCTGGCTGCCAGTGATATTAGATTTTATGAGTATTTGCAATAGACATTGAACAGCCATAAGGCCCTTTTTACACTCTGATCTTTTTTTATTGTTGTTAGCAAAGTAAACAAGAATAATACTTCTATCTTTTCAAATCCCACTCACATTTTAAATTTTTGCCTCTTCTTGGTGTCATCAAGAATTATAGTACCACTATATCATAGTACAACTGTATAATAAAAAGAACAACTAATTAGAAATTAGATGACATAGGTTCTAATCCCAATTCTGTCATTTGCTGGTGCTGTGACTTATTTATGTTGAACCTCAATTTCTTTATCTGAAAAACAGAAACAATATAATGCTTTATCTTTCTCAGAGTCATAGTGCTATATTTCAAAGAAAATAATGTAAATAAAGTACCTTGTAAGCCAAAAAAGGTGACAAATATCTCATCATTATTATGTATGGCATCTGGGTGCATTCATTAAATCATATGTTCAAATGGAAAGTATTCTTGATGCAAAACCATAGATCATGAGCCACTATCAATTTACTTTTACTTGTCAACCAAAGGACATAATTAGTCCAAGAAAAAGCATTTATTGAAATAGCATAGTAAGAAAAGTAGCAATAGAACATTTCCTCCACAAACCTGGGAACGCTATCTCACACATATCTACATTGCCATGAGAAAAAGTAGATCCTGAGGCTTAAGCTATCACTCTTTTAGAAAGGCAAGATTCTTACAGACTCAGGCATCCAAATAGAGAAAAATCGAGAACCTTTTTTATGCCCCAGGAAGAGTCCTCAATGTTTTTTTCCCTCTTGTATAGAATATCCTCATCCCGTAGTCTGATATAAGAGAACATCCAGCTAGATAGCACTGCAGGCATTCAGTTATTTTTTTTTTTGAAACTCTACTTCCTATCCACCAAGGGCAGTCAGTATCTTTGTTTCCAGATCTTATTTGAGCTTTAAAAGTCCTTATAATTCCTTCTTAAGGTGTAGTCATCATTTTTTTCCTAATCAACATTATTTTAGGGGTTACTTTCCCCAAAATACCCAAAGGACATTGGGATCCAATTCATCCAAACTCATATTTCCCAATTCCCCTATTAGTTTGTTCTTCCATGCAAATGAATGGAAGCACAGGCAGAATTACAAAATCCCCTAATTTTAGTTTATAACTTTCTCCAGACTTCCAAACCATGCTATTGTGGCAGATAGCATCATTACCTTTTCTTTTTTGTGTACTACCTTACACCACTAAAATGTAAGCTGTTTTAGGACTGAGCCTGTCTTTCTTTTTGCTTTTGTCAATGTGTTACACAAAAATTGACCATGTGTTAGGGCACAAAAACCTCAAAATCAAATGCAGGAAGGCAGAAATAATAAATGTATTTTTTTCAGATCATGATGGAATAAAAATCACATGCAATATAAGGCCAGGAGAAAATAGACCAAAAACCAATTGGAAACTAAATAATTTTATCCTAAAGAATGAATGGGTGAAACAGCAAATTACAGACACAATTACTAATTTCATCCAAGAGAATGACAATAATGAGACAACCTACCAAAATTTGTGGGATACAGCCAAAGCGGTAATAAGGGGAAATTTTATATCTCTAGATACTTATTTGAATAAAATAGAGAAAGAGAAAATCAATGAATTGGGCTTGCAACTAAAAAAGCTAGAGAAAGAACAAATTAAAAACCCCCAATCAAATACCAAACTTGAAATCCTAAAAATAAAAGGAGAGATTAATAAAATTGAAAGTAAAAAAACTATTGAATTAATAAATAAAACTAAAAGTTGGTTTTATGAAAAAACCAACAAAATAGATAAACCTCTAGTTAATTTGATTAGAAAAAGGAAAGAGGAAAATCAAATTGTTAGTCTCAAAAATGAAAAGGGAGAACTTTCCACCAATGAAGAGGAAATTAGAGCAATTATCAGGAGTTACTTTGCCCAACTTTATGCCAATAAATTTGATAACCGAAGTGAAATGGAGGAATATCTACAAACATATAGATTGCCCAGATTAACAGAAGAGGAAATAAATTACTTAAATAGTCCAATTGCAGAAAAAGAAATAGAACAAGTCATTAATCAACTCCCTAAGAAAAAATCCCCAGGACCAGATGGATTTACATGTGAATTCTACCAAACATTTAAAGAACAATTAACTCCAATATTATATAAACTATTCAGAAAAATAGGGAATGAAGGACTCCTACCAAACTCCTTTTATGATACAGACATGGTACTGATACCTAAACCAGGTAAAACAAAAACAGAGAAAGAAAATTATAGACCAATCTCCTTAATGAATATTGATGGAAAAATCTTAAATAAAATATTAGCAAAGAGATTACAGAAAATCATTCCCAGAATAATATACCATGACCAAGTAGGATTTATACCAGGAATGCAGGGATGGTTCATTATTAGGAAAACTATTAACATAATTGACTATATTTATAACCAAATTAACAAAAAACATATGATAATCTCAATAGATGCAGAAAAAGCATTTGATAAAATCCAACATCCATTCCTATTAAAAACATTAGAGAGTATAGGAATTAATGGACTTTTCCTTAAAATAGTCAGTAGCAGCTATTTAAAACCATATGTAATGGTGATAAACTGGAACCATTCCCAATAAGATCAGGGGTGAAACAAGGTTGCCCACTATCACCATTACTATTCAATATTGTATTAGAAATGCTAGCTTTGGCAATAAAACAAGAAAAAGAGATTAAAGGAATTAGAGTAGGTCATGAGTAAACCAAATTTTCACTCTTTGCAGATGATATGATGGTCTACTTAGAGAACCCTAGAGAATCAACTAAAAAACTATTAGAATTAATCCACAACTTTAGCAAAGGTGCAGGATACAGAATAAATCCACATAAATCATCAGCATTTTTATACATCACCAACAAAATGCAACAGCAAGAGATACAAAGAGAAATTCCATTCAAAATAACTATCGATAGTATAAAATATTTGGGAATATATCTGCCAAGGGAAAGTCAGGATCTATATGATCAAAACTACAAAACACTCTCCACACAAATAAAGTCAGATCTAAACAATTGGAAAAACATCAAGTGCTCTTGGATAGGTCGAGCGAATATAATAAAGATGGCAATACTACGTAAACTAATCTATCTATTTAGTGCTATACCAATTAAACTCCCAAAAGATTATTTAACTGACCTAGAAAAAATAACAACAAAATTCATCTGGAAAAACAAAAGTTCAAGAATTTCAAGGGAATTAATGAAAAAAAATGCAAATGAGGGTGGCCTAGCTGCACCAGATCTAAAACTATATTATAAAGCAGTGGTCACCAAAACCATTTGGTACTGGATAAGAAATAGAGTAGTGGATCAGTGGAATAGGTTAGGTTCACAGGACAAAATACTCAATGACAATAGTAATCTAGTGTTTGATAAACCCAAAGACCTCAGTTTTTGGGATAAAAATTCACTATTTGACAAAAGCTGCTGGGATAATTGGAAACTAGTCTGGAAGAAATTAGGCATTGACC
>JAJPUD010029304.1:0-13998 GCA_023553655.1 Myrmecobius fasciatus
AAAAGGCCCCACATGTGCAAGAATGTTTGTGGCAGCCCTTTTTGTAGTGGCTAGAAACTGGAAATTGAATAGATGCCCTTCAATTGGAGAATGGCTGAATAAATTATTGTATATGAATATTATGGAATACTATTGTTCTGTAAGAAATGACCAGCAAGATGATTTCAGAGAGGCCTGGAGAGACTTATATGAACTGATGCTGAGTGAAATGAGCAGAACCAGGAGATCATTATACATGGCAACAACAGTACTATATGACGATCAATTCTGATGGACATGGCTCTCTTCAACAATGAAATGTTTCAAACCACCTCCAATTGTTCACTGAAGAAAGCTATATACACCCAGAGACAGGGATGTGAAATGTGGACCACAACATCACATTCTCATACTCCTTGATTGATGTTTGCTTACATTGTGTTTCCTTTATCTGATGTATCGTTTATGTAGATAAGATTTTTCTTGCACAACAATGATAAGTTTGGAAATATGTATACATATATTCGATTTGCGAATATTTTAACATAATTAACATGTAGTGGATATTCTGCCATCTAGGGGAGGGGTGGGGAGTTGGGGGGAAAAATTTGTAACGGAAAGCTATGTAAGGGTTATTGTTGAAGAATTACCCACACATATGTTATGCAAATAAAATTTAAAAAAAGAAAACAAAAACAAAAAAAAAGCATCTGTCTGACTACACTGAAGAATGTGTTCATCTGGCTGATGGAGGATGCCTGTTTTTCTCGAGCTGTATGGAAACACATTGAGGTTTTGCTGCTACAGTATGTTTGTTTGGCCAAGGTTATTACAAAGCACATAGTGATACTGAGAGTCTGCTGGCTACTTTGATTTTGCCAAAATGTTTAGGAAATCTCGCTGCTTGTTTTTGCCTGTTCCACCATAGCAGGTTTTAGGATTTCCTGATGGTTTCCTGAGGTAGGGCCTGCTAGGAAGTTTCCTGCTTTGGATTGCCTCATCATCCCCACTCCAGTGAGATGGATGCTTCCTGTTGATAATCTAAGTTTCCTAGACTAAAATATTGTGTCATCCTGGTTACTTGATGGTTCCACTGGCTCACGGTACTATTTTATGTTTCCCTGAAGGTTATCATGGGGAAATTATAGCAATTCAATGGTTACTCCACCATCTTGGTTCTTGGAAGTAAAATCCTAAAACTATTCTTCATAATATACTTTAATCTTGAGGAACTTTGTTGTATGCCAAAATAATCCTTAAAGATGGGTGTTCTAGTTATACTCTAGATGGGGCAACAGAAGATCAAAGAAATGAAATGATATTTATGTTCCACATAGTGTTGGAGACAGTTATTTTAGTGAAGTTTTTCTGATTCCAAATCTTATATTATCTCAAATCTGATATATCACCTCTTCAAATCACATAGAGGTTTACTCATTGAGAGTAGTAGGACCACATATGAGGGGGAGACTTTAAGCAGAGGTAGGAGAGGGAAGATAAATGAAAGGAAGGAAAGAAGAAAATAATTATTTGTCAGAAGCCTATTAGTGCCAGGCATTGTGCTAAACATTTTAGAAATATTTCCTTTAATCTTCACAGCAAGTCTGTGAAGATGCTAATATAATGTTTGTTTTATAGTTGAGGAAACAGAGAGTGAAGAACTTGCACATGGTCACACAACTAAATTTCTGAGTCTCTATTTGACCTTCAGTCTTCTGAAATACAAACCTAGTACTCCTATACTGTGCCACCCAGGTATCTCTAGCTACATGACCATATTTTATATAAATTTTCCCTCATTGTCTAGTTATACTTTTTTTTTTTTACAAAAGCAAAATAGATTGAGCAACTATCATTCATTTTTCTAATGATATGATCATCTTTTTTTGCAAATCAGTGTCACCATCTTTCCACTCTTTTCAAATATCATAATTTAATATTTTTTGTTTTCTCTCCTCTGTCTCTTTCTCTCTCTCTCTTTCTCTCTCTCTCTTTCTCCTAATTTACCTCCCCCATTCCTATTTCCCTCTCTCCCTATTTCCTTCCCTCCTTCCCTCTCTTTCTTTTCTCCCCTTTCTCTATCTCTTCCTCCTTCCCTCCCATCATTCCCTTCCCAGGCATTTTTCTTTCTCTGTCTCTTATTTCTTACTTTTCCATTCTTTCTCTGTCAGTCAGTCTACCAATCCATTTTTTTTTCAGTCACATCAATCTGTCTATAGAGAGAGAGAAAATGGGAAAAAGAGGGAGAAGGAGGAGGAGGAGGAAGAAGAAGAGGAGAAGGAGAGAGAGAGAGAGAAAGAGAGAGAGACACACACACACAGAGAGAATTTATAGTAAAGCATGAATGTTAGCATTTTGAGCTTAGGAGATACTCACCAATGAATGGAACCTGGAGCCTCAAAAATCTCCCTTGAATTTTCAACTTTCATTATTCACCTCTACACTTGTGGAGATTCTTAAATTTGTATTATCAAGGTATTACAATATGTATGTGTACATACACATATACATACACATTACATACATGTACATGTATTTCTACATATACACACCTGTACTTACCCATGTGCATATATTTTATGTATATATTCATATGTATAGTGTCTCAATGTAATATCAATTCAAGAATCTGTATGTACATGTATAAATAAAATTTTATATTTCTCCTAAATTTCCAAAATTGTCTATACAACTGAACCAGCAATTATTGAATGCCTACTATTTGCAAGGTAGCTTATCACATTGCCCTTCTGGAGAATTGGGAAACATCTTTCTTTTGTGAAAGACACAACACAGGAAAAAGTTCCAGTTTGTTCTTTTATTTTTCTTATCTAATTCATATTTGGGATTTCAATTTCAGTAGGAACTTTTAACTTGATATATTTCTATTTGTGATGTATAGTGTGTTATCAAAAGTAAATTAAATGATTAAAACTGCTGTACAATGGTTTTAATTGTTCCACAAAAACAGGATGCACAGATTAAATATTCATGGAAAATTGCAGTGCTTATAGCATGTCATAAGTTATATTTCCCTCACAGTTGTATAACAGATTGCATATTCTAGCTGCCATCATCATATCAGGAAAAATTAATAAGACTGCAAGTAAATTAGTTCTTTGTTCCCACGTTAAAATGTTATGGAAAGGAAGTAGAGTGCAAAAAAGAGGTCAACCAATTAAGAATCAGTAAATCTGTTTTTACTGTGGTGGTTGGTTGTTGCTTTTGTTTTTTGTTGTTCCCAGTAGTCAATGGGTAAAGCATGGAAGTTAGAGACAAGACTGAAATCAAATGCAATTTCAGATATTTACTAACTGGGAGAACCTGAACAATTAACCTCCCAAGCTCAGATTCCTCAAGTGAAAAATAGGGATTAATAATAGTAACTATTTACAAGTTGGTGAGAGTTCAATGAGGTAATATTTGTTAATAACTTAGCATGGACCTGTAACATTGTAAGTGCTTAAAAAGGCTTGTTTCATTTCTATTTCCTAATCCTATTACATACATATTTATTAATGTTATACAGTAGATAGCATTCTTAACCTAGAGTCAGAAAGTCTTGAGTTCATTTCTCAGACAATCCCTACTGTATATCTCTGAAGAAATCACCCTCTTCTTTCTCTATTTGTTCCTTAATTTTTTTTGAATGGCACTTGGGGATAAGTGACCCACCCAGGAGCACACAGCTAGGAAGAATTAGGTATCTGAGTCCAGATTTCAACTCAGATTCTACTGACTTCTGGACCAGTGTTCTACCCAATGTGCCATCTAGCTGATCCCCTCTTTGTTATTTGTAAAGTGGAGATAAAGGCAGCATTTTTCCTCTTAGTAGGGAAAAATTGTCTCCAAATGCCCTTGCTTCTAGCTGTTGAATAAGGCAACACTTCTTCTTGTTTAAATTGTCATAATGTTAGTAGCTTCCATTTTTGTGGTCTATTTAGTGTCCCATTTTCCCCATTGTCATGCTTTCTGTTGGTGATAGTTTTATTTTGAATGTGACCCACGGATAGTAGGAGAGTTTCTTCTTATTCCAAAGTGCAAAAAGGCTATGGCGTGCCTTGTGAAGAAATATGTGTATTAGATAAACTTCATTTCGGCATGAAGAATAGTGATGTTGGCAGTGAGTTCAGTGTTAATGAATCAACAATATGGTACATCTGTGGGGGAAAAGAAGAGGAAATTTGCTAATTTGTACTTGAGGGCACTCCAGAAAGCAGAAAAGTAAATGTGACCAGAGACTTTCAGGAAACTAACCCTATATTGTCCCTAGGAATAATGGTTCATTATTCACAAATTCAGGATTTGACTGACTTTATAGAAGAAAATAATCACTGAAAATGATGAAAATTGAGTATATATATCTAGTGCCTGTCAGTATAGATATAGTTATAGATACACCCATATTACATACACACATATATAATTGTTTCAATTTTCATGTGTATGTATAAAAAGGCTTGGAAACCTGCATAGATACATAGATATGGTGATAATGCCAAAAAGTTTTAACCAAAGACACAGTATTGGACAGAGGTTTAATCTTCCATTTATCACCACATGGGAAAACAGAGCTTCTAGGGATGGGATGATATCAGTGAAACCCAGAACTGAAATGTCTGAGGGCATATGTAGATGGGTAAGTTGGTTTGCTTATGTTACATAGGTTTGACTTCCTAAGTCTTTAAAAAGCTATAATAAGACTTCTGTTTTCTCCCAATTTGATATCATTTTATAATAATTGTTCTAATTCATCTAAAAAGGTAACTTTTATTCTATTCTCTAAAACTATTGATAAGTTATCATAATGTGCTCTAGAATTACATAAATGGATAAGAGCCATAATCTTCTTGTTGTTACATATGAACATAACTTTTCTAATATTGAAAATATACCTTTTAATCTAGAACTCTTTTTAACTCAATGTGTTTTGTATATAGTTGACATTTATATGTGGAATCACAAAATCACATATCTGAAGCTAGAAGGGACAACAGAGACTTTCCAAAATAAACAGAAGACAAGAATGAGATGAGAAGTTCAATGTAGCATTCTTATTTCTTCTTCAGTTATGGTGACATCGCTGTGACTTGTAATAAGCTCTTATTACAGAAGTTATTAAGAGGTTGAATAACCTCAAGAACTAGATGACCAGGCAGAAGAAAGTTGTTTCCCATGACCCCCATTAAAGTGGTATAATTATGTTACAATTAACCTTCCTCCCTTCATTCTTTCATTTCTTTTTTTTTCCTTTCCTTATTTCCTTTTACCCAGATTTCATTGTACATCTAAATAGACATCTTAAAGGAATCATCCAGTAATATGTAAGTATAGTAGAGATGATATAAATAAACAGTTTTTGGGGCAAGAGATGAAAATGGAGAGGCTGAATTGTTTTCAGGAAAATGAAAACCGTTTTTACCGATTACAAACCTTTTATGACACTAAAAGCCTACACTTTTAATGCAGACATTTTATCATTTGGTACTTTATAGTGGTAGCTGGAACACTAGTGCCTCCAAAGAACTAAAAATGAGAATGATTCAAAGGCAATAAAAAATGAATCATAAGAATAAAGAGGATGCAACATATAATGGATGAGGAATGTTGAAAACAGCAACAGCAGCAGCAGCAGCAACAATAGTTAATGTTAATTAGCATTTCTATAGTGTTTTAAGATTTTAAAAGTGTTTTACAGTATTATCTCATCTTATCCACCATTACACCCAGAGAATCTTGTTAAAACTATGCCCTTTTATGAATAAAAGAAAATCAGTTTGGTAAAGACTGTGGACCCCTTGTGAGATAATATATTTAAATATTAAACTTTAAACATAAATTAAAATAAATAAGCAGTGGTGTGTTATATATGTATGTGTTCAATCTCCATTATTCATAAATAATATCTTTTCATATTCACCTTCTTCCTATAATCTGTGGATAATCTGCAAAGTATTTGGTGATTTGTAGGCTACAATTAACATTGAGCATATAGGCAAATTTACAAATATGGAATTCTTGAATAATAAGGATCAAATATATACATATATTGTTAAATACATAATATATATGTGTGTGCGTGTGTTTCCATCAAGTCACCTAGAAACACAAAATCTCTGATGTAGACCATTTGTTCACAATAAATTTAATCTGATCTAAGTTCTACTTCCTTCTAAGAAAGGGGTTCTGAAACTGGAGTTCCTAAATTTTTGGAAATATGTTGATAACTATATTTGAATATAGCTGATTTCTCATATACTTAATTATTTTTTATTTTATGGATTTAAAAACATTAAAGAATCTGTAGATTTTATCAAAATTCCAGAAAGGTCCATGACCCCGAACATACAATCCTTAAAACAGTAAGAACTTCTTTTCTAATATAATGATCTCTACTCTAGCAGTTAAATTATCCAGGCTTTGCAAATAGTTTTATCTTTTTGTGTGTGTTTTATAGCTTCAGATAGATTCAGAATAGAAGAGAAAGATTCTTTGTGACTTTAGTACTTAGCTCAATGTTTGGCATATGAGAGCACTGCTGTTTGTCCTTCCCTTTCAAAGAGGACCAATGAAATCATGGGTTGAAATGGAATTTAAGTGAGGAAGAGTTGTGGAGAGTCATTAGCCTCAATATCTCTTCCTGATTCATTGAAGTCCAGTGGCATGGCAAAAGGCCAAGACAACTGGCAATGGCCCAAGAAGAAACTGAAGACCATGTTGTCTTTAATGCCTGACTAAGATCTAAATCTTTTTTGAGCCAATGGATAAAATTGTTTTTAAGTCATCCATTTCACTGGGGGAAGTCTTCAAATGTTTAGGATTCACATTACATTAACTCACCAACAGGAGATTTAATATAATACCTGTGACTCTCAATCTGGTTTACTATATCTGCAAGGACAGTTTATTTAGGTGTGATTACTGCACATGCTACAGTTTTTTGGAGCCACAGGTAACAGTTGGATGAAGGTGACATTAAAGCTAGACGAGGAGACATAAAAAAAATGCTTTGCAAGTCCTCATCTCAGAGGTGCTAGTCTTTTCTGAATATTCCATACAACCCTAGGTATATAAGTACTTAATAATGGCTTTTTAACTTACTAACAGTTCTACTTAACATAAGAGCCATAAATAGTTGGGCAAACTGAATTTTGCCCCAATGCATTGGATTTAGAGAATGTAAAAAATTCAATGTGCGCATTCTCCCAGGAGTTCAAGCAATTTTTAACACAGAATTAGAAAGACTAATTAGTTAAAATAGAAAGGTAACAGTTAATAATATACATCTGTGTGGCACTATAACAACTAATTCCCATTCTAGATAATTGAATTTATCTTAATTACTTCTTGTATTATTTTCACATCATGATTTACTCTGATGAATTGAGGCCATGCTGCTTTCTTAGTATGCCAAAACAGTTAGTTAGCAGCTCTTCCCACAGCTGCTGGCAGCATTTTCAGCCTTGTCCTCATAGAACATTGCTCTCTGCCTTTCTTAGTATGTTAATAAGAATTATTAAATCTAGTTATGATGCCAAGGCTAATATATGAGAGAACAAATGAAAGGAATAATGAAACATAAAATTAAATGATGGAATGAGTTTTTCTGACTGTCACAATTATGACATTTTGGGAGAAAGAAATATAAGTAATGATTAGAGTAGTCTGGAAAGTTTCAGGAAAGAAATAAGATTTTAACTCAGCCAAGAAAAATGGGTACAATTAGGAGACCTCTCTCAATTTTCTAATATTCCATTTTTTTTTCTTTCAAGGCTTACATTCCTCTTCTAAATATGATGGAGAAGATATATTTGCTCAAGTTAGTTGGCTTTCATTAGAAAGTAGGTCTATGTGTGGAGTGTTTATAAAAGATAGACAGCCTGAATTAAAGACTTCACAAAGTGAAGAGTCATCAGCTGGTTATAATTTATTTTAAAAATCATATACATGATGATCAATTCTGATGGACATGGTTCTTTTCAACAATAAGATGTTTCAAACCAATTCCAATTGTTCAGTGATGAAGAAAAACATATACACCCAGTGAGAGGCCTGTGGGATCTGAGTGTGGACCTCAACATAGCATTTCCACACTCTCTATTGATGTTTGCTTGCATTTTGTTTTCCTTCTCAGGTTATTTTTCTTGCAGATCCTATTTTTCTTGTATAGGAAGATAACTGTATAAATATGTATACATTTAAAAAATAAAAAATAATAAAATGCATATACACCATGCATCATCATTAAGTCCTCTAGACTCTAATTTACTTAATTGAAGGACATTTCTCCTCTGTTCCTTCCTCAGGACCCTTTGCCTTCTTCCCTTTCTATTATGAATATATTAGTTGGCAAAGGATCTGAAATTTAAAAGTACCTTTACCATTTACAATTAACAATAACAGCCAGGAGTAGCCAGAGTACTTAAATATATTATTATATAAGTAATTCTAAAGTAGCACGGGTGATCTTCATATTATAGGTACAGTAAAGTAAAATAATGGGTCTTCAGAAAGAAAGAAAGGAAAAAAAGAAAGAAGAGCATGGAGTGCGGGATAAAAGACTGAACGAAAGAAAGGAGAGAGGGAGGAAGAAAGGAAGGAAGGAAAGAAGGAAAGAAAGAAAGAAGGAAAGAAGGAAGATTGGTCCATGCTTAATTTTATACAATTGTACCAATTTTCTGGGAGTCATGGTAAAGGTAGTTTCATTTTACATGGGTCATTTAACATCTAAGTGATTCTTCTCAAAACTCATGCTGATATCAATATCAACAAATAAGAAATATGAATTGTACATTGAGTTCCTCATCTCATTCTGTTCTATTTGGGGAAGTAGTTTGTCTTCCAAAAGTATTAAATCTTCATAGAATTTTATAGGTTTTAGAAAGACATTCTATGACAAATGTGTATGTTTTTTTCCTGCAAACAAAACATGGATTTAAAATGCTAATATAATTATCCAACATTACACCTAAGGTAATGTTTATAGCATTCTAAAAAATCATGATCTCTGAGGAGGACTTTACTCAAAGCAGGAAGAGAATTGTATATTTTTTATTTCTGTTGTGCTATCAAGCTGGATATAGTCACCTCACCAGCTCTTTTGATCTTTTTTCCTCTTCTAATATTTACTTTATTTTTAACTCTTTGGATACATTTCACATTTATCTGTATGTCCTTTTTTTTTCCTCCACTCACCAAAAAAAATTAAAAAGAGAAGGAAAATAAAGGCAGTTGAGCATGAGCAGAGATGAAGGATGAATGAATACAGATTAAGTAGAATTAGGAACAATGTATATACATAATAATAGCAATGTAAATGAAAAGAAAAAGATAAAAAATTAGAAAGAATCAAAACTATGTATCATATAATTGTAATGATCAAGGTTGTACCTATAAATGAGCTATGAAAATATACCTTTCTTTCTTATTTGCTGAGGTAGAACGTGGCACTATCAGATCTTTTCCTAATTCTACTCGCATAAATTTGCATACATTCATTCTTCATTTGAGAAATATTTGCTCATTTCCTGCCTCTTAAACTATGTATCTTAGTTAATTACCTCTGTATCATACATAATTGATGCAAAGATGTTTTCCTAATTCATCCCTTCTTAGTTATCTTATTTTTGTTCCTGGAAAAGATTTTCAGTTTCATTTAGTCTATTTTGACCTATGTAATCACCACCAGATAGTATTTGATTAATAACTCTTTCTCAAGTTATTTTGCAAAAACATACTAGATCTTGCTTCTTGTATAAGACTCTTTTTCATTTGATGCAGTTAGAAGACAAATGAAACTTCACTCAATATTTCCAACTCTGATATTTCTTTTTGTCCAATAAACCTTTATTTAGCACATATTCTATTCAAATCATGGTTCTAATTACTGGGCATATCAAAATTAAAAATTAAAATGTCCTGCCCTTCAATCTTGTATTCTACTGAGTGTATCCAATACAAAATAAGATAAGAAAAGGCAAAATAATTTTAGCAAGAAAAGAGTTCTAACAATGGAGAGTTTCAGGGAAGATTTCATAGATGAATTGTTAATTAAATTAAGGTTTCAATAAAAACAAAGATTGCAAAGGGGGAGAGATGAAGATGCATACTTAACTGCGTGAGAGGAGATGACTTCTCCTAATGCATGTAAGCAGATAATGGCATTTTGAGTTCAGTCAATCAAAAAGCATTTATTAGGTATGAAGTAATATGCTGAGTTCTGTGCTATGTGCTAGAGTTGCAAAGAAAGGCAAAAAGACAAAGAATTAATCAAAAATAATAAAAATCACCACTATCACCATCATCATCATCATCAATAACCAGTCCATGCTCTCAAGGGAATCACTGTTCATAGTCTAATATGAATGACATATAATTTGATATGATTGGGGAAGCTAGCAAACAACTAAGGATAAACATGATATAAATGGTAAAATTGGGTTCATGATACTTTGAAATCCTTCTTATTTAAGGCATGACTTCCATTGGGATTTGTAGGAATATAAGGAAAGGAAGGGGGGAAAAGATGAAATGCACATAACTTGCTCTATGTGTGTGTGTATGTATGTACATATGTGTGTATCATATAGATAAATATATAATATAAATATTTATAACACTAGCCTCTTCATGAATTATTCATTAAATAAACTTGTCACAATAAATATGTTTGATTATTTGAAATATATAGTGATACATTAAAGGATCGAAGGGCCTAGAATCAGATATTCCGAAAGGCAAAAGAACTTGGACTACAGCCAAGAATAAGTTATCCAGCTAGAATGAGGATTATCTTCTAGGGAAGAAGATGGTCATTCAATGATACAGGAGAATTTCACCTATTTGTAATGAAAAGACCAGATCTGAACAAAAAATTTGACTTCCAAATACAGAACTGAAGAGAAGCATATAAAACTAAACAGGAAAGAACTCTTGAGAACTATATTTCTACTATGGGTATCCTTAAAAATGGGGGTATACTTCTATTTTACTTTGATAATAATGGGAAAGAAATTAGAGGTGGAAGGGATATCATAATGGAAAAAAAAGGGGAAAGGAGGAAAAATAAAGTAAAAAAAGGAGGTAAAATAAGGCAAAATCTCATGAAGAGACATAGAAAATCTAATATAATTGAGGGAAAGAAGAGAGGGCGATGAGTATTGTGGAAATCTTACTCTCATTAGATGGGGCTCTAAGAGAGTATATCAGACACATTTGGCTTCAAAGAAAAACTTGACCCTCCTTATAGGAAAGTAGGAGGGAAAGGAGGAAAAGAAAGGAATAGACTAATAAAAGGATTAGGGGAAAGGTGTAAAAAAGAGTGAAGGGTTCTTAATGGGGGAAGACTGTTAGAAGAAGGTGATCATCAAAAAAAAATACTGGGGAGGGGGGAAGGGACAAAGGGGAAAGGAAAGGGAAGAGAAAATCATAAATCTGGGTAAATAAGATGGCAGGAAATACAGAATTAGTTATTTTAACTGTGAATGTGAATGGGATGAACTCTCCCATAAAACGGAAGCAGATAGCAGACTAGATTAAAAGCCAGAATCCTACAACATGTTACTTACAAGAAACACATCTAAAAGATAGAGATACATAGAGAGTGAAGGTAAAGGGCTGGAGGAGAATATTTTATGCTTCAGGTGAACAATAAACAAACAAACAAACAAACAAAAAAACAGAGGCAGCAATCCTTATCTCGGGTCAAGTAAAAGCAAAAATAGATCTAATTAAAAGAGATAAGGAAGGAAACTATATTTTACTAAATGGTACCATATACAATGAAGCAGTATCAATGCTAAATATATATGCACCAAGTACTATAGCATCCTAATTCCCAGAGGAGAAACTAACAGAGATGCAAGGAGAAATAGACAGTAAAACTGTACTAGTGGGGATCTCAATCTAACTCTCTCAGAATTAGATAAATCAAATCACAAAATAAATAAGAAAGAAGTTAGGGAGGTAAACAAAAGACTAGAAAAGTTGGGTATGATAGATTTCTGGAGGAAATTGAATGGCTATAGAAGGGAGTATGCTTTTTTCTCAGGGGTTCATGGAACTTACATGAAAATTGAACATGTGTTAGGGCATAAAAACCTCAAAATCAAATGCAGAAAAGCAGAAATAGTAAATGCCTCCTTTTCAGATCATGATTCAATAAAACTCACATGTAATATAAGACCAGGAGAAAACAGACCACAAGTTAATTGGAAATTAAATAATCTAATCCTGAAGAATGAATGGGTGAAAAAGCAAATTATAGACACAATCGATAATTTAATACAGGAGAATGACAATAATGAGACAAGATACCAAAATTTGTGGGATAAGGCCAAAACGGTTATAAGGGGTAGTTTTATATCTCTGGATGCTTACTTAAATAAAATAGAGAAAGAGAAGATCAATGAATTGAGCTTACAATTAAAAAAGCTGGAAAAAGACCAAATTAAAAACCCTCAATTAAATATGCAATTGGAAATTCTGAAGATGAAAGGGGAGATTAATAAAATTGAAAATAAGAAAACTATTGAACTAATAAATAAAACTAAGATTTGGTTTTATGAAAAAACCAACTAAATAGATAAGCCTTTATTTAATTAGATTAGAAAAAGGAAAGACGAAAATCAAAATGTTAGTCTCAAAAATGACAAGGGAGAACTTTCCTCCAATGAAGAGGAAATTACAGTAATAATTAGGAGTTGTTTTGCCGGACTTTATGCCAATACATTTGAAAATGTAAATGAAATGGAGGAATATCTACAAAAATATACATTGCCCAGGTTAACAGATGAGGAAATAAACCATTTAAATAGAGCCATTTTAGAAAAAGAAATAGAACAAGCTATTAATCAACCCCCTAAGAAAAAATCTCCAGGGCCAGATGGATTTACATGTGAATTCTACCAAACATTCCCAGAACAATTCATCCAAATGTTATATAAACTATTTGAAAAAATGGGAAAAGAAGGTGTACTACCAAATTCCTTCTATGACACAGATATGGTGTTGATAGCTAAACCAGGTACGGAGGAAACTGAGAAAGAAAACTATAGACCCATTTCCTTAATGAATATTGATTCAAAAATTTTAAATAAGAGTTTAGCAATGAGATCACAGAAAGATATCCCCAAGATAATACACCATGAACAAGTAGGATTTATACCAGGAATGCAGGGCTGGTTCAATATTAGGAAAACTATTAGCATAATCAATTACATTAATAACCAAATTAACAAAAACCATATGATTATCTCAAAAGATGCAGAAAAAGCCTTTGATAAAATCCAACTCCCATTCCTATTAAAAACACTGGAGAGTATAGGAATAAATGGGCTTTTTCTTAAAATGATTAGTAGTATCTACTTAAAACCATTAGCAAGCATCATGTAATGGAGTCAAACTAGAACAGATGAGGAGTGAAACAAGACTGCACACTGTCACCATTATTATATAATATTGTCTTAGAAATGTTAGCTTTGGCAGTAAGAAAAAGAGATTAAAGGAATTAGAGTAGGTAATTAGGAAACCAAATTATCACTCTTTGCAGATGACATGATGGTATACTTAGAGAACCCTAAAAACTTGACTAAAAATTATTAGAAACAATTCACAACTTTAGCAAAGTTGCAGGATACAAAATAAATCCACAAAAATCACCAGAATTTTTATATATTACCAATAAAGTTCAGCAGAAAGATACACAAAAAGAAATTCCATTCAAAATAACTGTTGATAGTATAAAATATTTGGGAATCTATCTGCAAAGGAAAAGTCAGAAACTATACGAACTAAACTACAAAACACTTTCCACACAAATAAAATCAGATCTAGTCAATTGGAAAAAACATAAAGTGCTCATGGGTAGGCTGAGAGAATATAATAAAAATGAGGATACTCTCCAAACTAATTTACTTATTTAGTGCCATACTAATCAAACTCCCAAGAAATTATTTTACAAATCTAGAAAAAATAGGAGCAAAATTCATTTGGAAGAACAAAAGGTCAAGAGTTTCAAGG
>JAJPUD010029305.1:0-13997 GCA_023553655.1 Myrmecobius fasciatus
TTTTCTAGCTCCATTTAAAAAAACCATTTTCATATAGGTACCTTGTCACTCTTTTGTTCTAATCAAAATGATCTGATCAGTGTTCAGCGAACTTATGTAGATTTTTACCTCAATACCTTAAATCTTCCTCAGTGCTCCTACTCTTACTTTTAGCTTTATATGTCCTTTAAATAATTTTATTTATGAATTTTTTCATACCAATGTTATTTCTCAGTATGCCACCCTCCTTTTGAACTCTCCATGGTGCCATAAAAATAGTTAAGCAGAAAAAAATATATGCGATAATTTATACACCATTTTGAACCTATGCTTAGCTATTTGTACTGAGAGGAAGGACATTTCATCATTTATTTGCTGAAGAGAAGCTTCATTTCAGTTTTTCTGACTTCACTTACCTTTAGTATTGTTTTCTTTTATATTTTTGTAGTCATGCATATTGTTTTAGTGATTATAACTATTTAAACTATATAAGGAATTGACAAATTTGTCTCCAAAAGCCACTTCCCAGTAAATACATGGCCAAGAGACAGACAGGCACTTTTCAAATTAAGAAATATAAGCTATCAACAATCCGAAAAAGTCTACAAAGTTATTAATAGAGACTTAGACATTTTACCCATCATTTGGTAATGATGGAAAAATTGTTGAAAGAACTATGTGAAAAAAGACATGCCACTTTGCTGTATGGGAATATAAATTTGACCATCATACATGATATATAAAAATTATAAAATTGTTCATACCCTTTTACCCATTTTTCCTATTACTAAATTTATATCTGTTATTGAAAAAGAAAAGAAAACCTATGTATAAAAATATTTATAAATAAATATTCATAATAACAAAAACAATTTTAGCCATAAACCTGCCTAGTATTACAGAATGGCTAAAGAAATTTTAGTGTATGGATATCATGGTTTTATATATAATGTTTAGTATGAAGAAAGAAATATGTGAAGCCATAATACAGAATAAGGAAAAAAAAATATACACACTGACAAGCACTATGTGAATGAAAGCTAAATAGGGAAACAAAATTCAGGTTAAATATAAGCAGACTTTATTCCCACTATTTTGCTAACTGACACAGATTTCCTTTTATTTTGACTAATAATACAATATCTGGCAATATAGTAACAAAATTTGATTGTGATATTTACATTTTCATTACATTGCTATTGTGTTCTAGGAGGCCTCAAATCTTCATAGGTCTTTGAATAATATTCACCTGTGGCACTTGAATTTTAAGGATTACTAATTCAATTCTTTCCCCCTTCTTCCTTCCTTCCTTTAGGATGCTTCTGTCTGCTTATTCTTCAAGAGAACAGCTTATAACTGTTCTCTCTTTTTTACCTCAAAGAAGTTCAGACAAGGTGAGACTTCCACAGGATAATAGCCTTCTTTTTGCGGCATGTAAATATTGAGTCATCATCTAGCTTTTTTATTCTAACTGGACTTGTTTACTTTTATCTAGTTTCTTCAGTTTATCACATTTGTCTTGTTTCTGATTTTTGTTGAATGAAATATTGGGAATATATCATGCTACTTAAATTGCAGTTAAGTAAGATTTAAGTAAGATTATACTTATCTTTGTAGAACTTGTTATCCTGAGGTACACGTTCTTTTCTTTTGATTTTTGAAAATCATTTCAACATTTCCCTTTATTTCTTGTTGATGAACAATCCAATGTGATTTGAATTGACATTTCTTTATATATAAACTGCCTCGTTTTGGCTGTTTTCAGGGTTCTTTCATTGATATCAGAGTTCTGGAACTTGGTGGCTACACTTTGGGTGAGTTAAATGTGAGGCCCCTCTCTGAAAGCATCCCATAGATTATATTTATTGATCTGCATTTTGCCCTCTTTTGCTAGTACTTTTGGGCATTTTTCTTCTATACTTTCTTAAAATTCGATGTCATACTGTTTTTTTATGATCAGCAATTCTTATATTCATTCAGTTCTATCTTCAAGATAATTGAAGATATCTTTAGAGAAATTCTACCGTGATCTTCCAGTTTTGGTGTCTTTTCTGTATGCTCTAACATTTATTGTTCTATCTATAAATTTTTGAATTCCATCTCTACCATTCTTTTCAGAATGTATATGATTTTATTAAATTTTCCTACTATCTGTTTTGTTAATAGCTTTCTTTTTCTTTTTCTTTTTTTTTTTTAAGTATTATAGTTGCGTTTTTTAGCTCTTCATTCAATCCTTTTATTAAGCTCCTTATCTACTCTGTTACGGATGTTCCATTCATGTTTCTGTGAATCTTCTTATTATACCAGTTTTTCCTCTTGTTTAAGGTTGTTATTTCCTCTTAGAAATACTTTGTAAATTTTTGTCTTCATTTATCAGTATATATATGTTTTTTTCCCTCAGTAGAATTTAAGCTCCTTGATGCTAAGAGTGTCTTAATTTTTGTCTTTGTATATCCAGCACTTAGCATAATACATGGAGCATAATTAGATAATTTTTTTACCAATTTTTCTAGAAAAATCTCCTTATATACTTTTACCCTGCTTTGTTTGTTTATTATAGTAGTACCTCTTTTTTTTGTTGTTGTTGCTGTTTACTCATTTCTCTGATGTCCTTTTTTTTACTTTTTGCAGTGTCCCTTACAAGGATTTATTTCCTTTCTTTTTTTTAATTATCATTCTTTTGGTGCATATGACACATTTCTTATTGTTTTGAAGTTATGAAGGGTAGCTGGACTTAGACATGATCATTCCCTCAGACTTCTTAGCTATAAGTCCTTCCCTTTTAGCATGACAGATCTCAGATGTGTATGTTATCATTCTTTTTGTTGTTTTGATTAACTGTTTTGAGTAATATGCTTTGTGTAAGTTTGCTCTATTCAAACAAAATTTATTAATTAAAAACATGTTTGTGGGGACCTAAGGGTAAGTTAGATGATTGAAGTTTTAGCTAAGATAAGATTTGAGAGATAAATTTGGCTTTTTTTTTTGTTCACTCTTACAGTCAGGCCTCTACTGTGAGATAATTAATTTTAATTTAATTAATGATGTATTTATATTTGATTTTATTCTGTAAGTGATATTCTGTAATCATCTTCCTGTTCTCTGGATAAAAAAGTTGATATGTAACTTAGTTCAACCTTCCTTTCTCTGAAGAGATACCAAAGCTACAATTGTTGTTAAAGAAAAACTCTGTTCTTAAAACATTATCTTAGCATTTCCTGCAGGGTTTATAAAGTATCCTTGAGAAGCTAAGGCTACAGACGTGGATGATAGACTGAATTAAAAGCCAGAATCTTACATGTTATTTATAAGAAACACATATAAAGGGCAGTTTTCCTTAATGATTTCTTGAAAGAGTATGTCGTGGTCTTGTTTTTCATCATGGCTTCACTTAAAGGCATTCTGTCTTTGCTATCCTTTTCTGGCTTTGTATTTTGATCTTCCTGTCTCCATAGTAGCTCTTTATGGTCAGCTCTTTTTGCTTTTTTGCTCAAATTTAAAGAATAAGGTCTGCTCCTATGGTACAAGGGAGATTGTCCTGAGCTTTCTTTGCAGGGAGACAGGGGCTTCTCACTGATTGTGCTAGAGCCAGTGATGCTGCAGGCTTTCCCACTGTGCTGAGTGAGCCTGGTCAAGGCCTGCCTATATACCAGGATTCAGAGGCTCATAATTTGTCTTCTGTAATTTCATTGGTGGTCTCATAGCGGGTCTACTGATCCACTGGCCTTCTGAACCAGGATAGAGTAATCAACACTAACTAAGAGCTTCCCTCTCACAGGTCCTAATGCTGTGCTGTCCTGGCCTGAAATCCCTTCTTCCCAATTGTGGCAGACCTTTCCTGAAGTCTTTCCAAGATATCTTGAGATGGAAAATTGTTACATTCTGAATTTTTGTGGTTTCTGTCATTCCAAAATCTTGATCTCGTGTTGATTCTAAGGGAATCTGGGGAGAGTTCAGGCATCATCCTGTCTACTGCTGTTTTGGCTCCTCCCTGCCTCTCCACCTTGGCTCTTATCTTAAATGTTCTATTGAGTTCAGATTTGTTTGAGACAAAAATCCTCAAAATTTGACAGTTCATTGAATGAACATTTTTAAAAATTCTATATTAAATTTAATTTTACTGAAAATAATATTTTCAGCCACAATCTTAGTTCTTTTGATAGTTGTCATATAATATTCTAGAAATTGTGGTCTTTTGTTGTAGTTGTTAAATTCTATGTAATCTTATTATGCTCCCACATATTTGAATTGGTTTTTGTTGTTGTTGTTGTTGTTGTTGTTATAGCTGTAAACTTTTGTGTTTGATCTAGGGTTTTTGAAACTTACCAATGATATTTCTATATATTTTCTTTGTAGTTGACCTCTATGAGGTAGCGATCAATGAATTTTTTCTTTTTTTAAAATAGTATTTTATTTTTCCAAATACATAGAAAGATGGTTTTCAACATTTGCTTTTGCAAAATCTTATGTTCCAGATTTTTCTTCCTCTCTTTCCCCCACCCACCTTCCCAAGATAGCAGGTAATCTAATATAGGTTAAATATGTACAATTTGTGTAAACATATGTCCACATTTGTTGTGCTGAACCAAAAAAAATGTCAAAAGGGAAAAAAATCACATAAAAGGAAAAAAAAGTATCCATTTCAGGATAATTTTAATTATTTCTTCTATTATTTTGTCAGAGTTCTTGTTGTAGTTATAGCTTTAGACTCGTCTAGTTATTCTCATGCTTTTCTCTTCTTAATATGTTTTCCAGATTTGTTGTTTTGTTTTAATATGATGTTTCACATTTTCTTCTGTATTTTTCATTCTTTATGTTTTGTTTTATTATTTCTCAATCTCATAACTTCACTTGTCCAATTCTAATTTTCAGAGACTCAGGATATCCTTTTTTATTTGGTTATATTGTTTTCATAATCTTTTTTTTAATGAAGTTTTTCCTTTATCTCTCTCATTTGATTTTTAAAGTCTTTTTTTGAGTTCTTCTATAAATTCTTTTTGGGCAGGTAGCGATTTAATGTTACTCTTTGAGGTAGGAAAGACCTGTTTTACTTAAATATCCTTCTCTGAAGATGAACCCTGGTCTTCCTTACACTTTCTTTGACTGAGGGAAGCTCTTAGCCAAAATACAGCTTCATTGACTACTCTGTCCTGTTTCAGAAAGCCAGTGGATCAACAGTAACTTTGACTGTATTTTTTTCCCCTTTACCTGCTCATTAAAAAAAAAAATAAGATCTTATTAGTGTGATCACCCCTAATCCTGCAGCTGAGGGAATGATGCCTCTGACTTCAATTCAGCTCTGACTGGAAGCCCAAATTAAGAACTCCACCTGTAATGCTCAGGGAGAAACTGAGGCAGTATCACACATTGGAGATTAGATAATACTTTATTGATCAACAGATAAGACTTGCCGACTGAATAGGACTAATTTCACCAAGTATTCAGTAGCTCATTGAGGGGCATCAAGGATTTTATAGGTTTCATAGCTCAGGGAAACAAAGAGCTCATGGAGAGGGGTGAGAAACTGCAGGGACATCTGGGGTCCAAGGAAACTATCAATTCAATTCTGAAAGGTATGGAGTAAGGAAGGAGAATGCTAAGTCTATAAATTCAGTTCTGACAGGGAGTAAAGAGTGCTAAGTTTGGAAAAGGAAGACAGTAAGTCTGGGCCATAAAGATAAGGGGTACATTGAGGCGGACCATCTGGAGGTTTTATGACTTCATTGGAATGTGAGTCCAATTATTTCTGATGGCCAGAAGGAAGAGGAGGTTGCTATTTTTGGGGCAGAACAATCAAGGGAAACTTAAGACATGGGAACTGTAGCATTAAGAGAAACAGAGCAATTGAGGGTAACTGAGACATGGGAACTGTAGCACAATACACCTTGTGAGTGCCCACAGGCAGCAGCCACCCTATTCCACTGCTTCTGCACTCAACAAGCATATCTTCTCACCAAGAACCACATCTCAGCAGCACAGCTAGGTGTGACATTCTTCCCAGACTCAGACCCCTCTCTTCCTCAACTGCCTAGACTGTTTGGGTGGTGAAAGTTCTTGTGATTGAGGTTGAGGTTACCTCCAAACCCTGTTAGCTGGGGTTTACACTTCGTAGAAGTTAAATCTTGGTCCTGTGATCTTTCTTTGGGGCTGCTCCAGTTGTCTTACTTTTTTTCATGGGTTTATGTTAGCCCTGAAATACAATTTTCTTTTATTTGTGGGGGAAATCTAGAGCACTTCCAATTTTCTGACCTCCCCCATCTTCCCACAATCCTCCCCATAATAACTTTCTATGGTCAGAATATTTTTTCTTTTTGCTTATCTTCACACCCAATTAGATGACTTTTAACTCTTTGTTAAAGAAGCTTCTGCTTCCAAGGTCAGAGCTGCACTGTCAAGCTTCAGGATTTTTATATAGCTGTTTTCAGAGATACATTTTCCAAGTTGATATGATCTACAAAGAGGTGTTTACTACTCTGTTGGCCTGTTCTCTGTGACCCCAACCACTCTTTTGGGCCCTGGAACTGTGAGGAGGGTCCCTGTTTCATGGTGGCTGAAAGTGCTGGCGTTTTAATACTCCTCTTCGCCCTGGGACTCAGGAATTTGACTGAGATAAGAGTCTGGGCAAAGCCACAGAATCCCACCTTAATGCTAGCAAAGAGATCCCTATGATCTCTTTCTGACCAATTGTTTGACAACCTTAACTGTCTATGCACTGAAAACTTTGTTAACAGCTTCTGCTGACAAGGGCTATTAACTTATTTGCTAAGGCTAGTGCTGTGCTTGTATGGCCTTCACTCTCACTCTGATGCAGTAGACATTTCCTCTTTTTCTGGGTTCTGGTACTCTAGAATTTGTTTAGAAGCATTACTTAAAGGTATTTGGAAGGGTTTGGGGGAGAGCTTGGGTGAGAGCTGCCTTTAATCCACCATCTTGCTTGACTCTCTTTCTTTACATTTTTTAATGGAATTTCTCCATTATTTTATGATGGGTTTTGGGATAACATTGATATACTAATAGTTTTTACATATGAAATTTGTGATTAAGCAAAATGAAGTAATTTTCATTTCATTTTTCTTCTGTTGCATTGCTATAGCTAGCATTTTTAGAAGTATAATATAGATGTTCCTTTATACATAATGTTGACAACTAGGTTTAGATAGTTATTTTTGGTGTCTTACACAGGAAGATTTATTTTATTATTTATCCATTATTCTTTTATTTTATATTATAGATTTATCCATTTATTCTTCTATTTTTTTTTTATAGAAATGGATGCTTTTAAGCATTATTACTGTCTTTTTTGCAGATATATTGATGCAGTGATATTTTTTAAAATTTATTTCATATGATCTATTGTTTTTAAAGATTCTCTTAAATAAACCAGCCCTATATTCCTGGGATAAAATGAAAAAAAAATCATTATCTTTTTAATATTGTAGCCTCTTGGCTAAAATTTTATTCCTACCCTTCCTTTTAATAATTCATTAAAAATAAAAAATAATTTCTTTTTTTCTGAAAAAGAATTATTTAAATATTCCATTATTCTCTTAACTTGGGTGATTTTATTATTATAAAAATTAATCCATTCCCTTTATTACAAGTTTTGATGCAATATAATTGGGTAAAATAGTTTGATATCTTAATTTATTTCATCTTTAATTGTTTTATTTTAGTTGTATCCAAAAATTTTTATTTATTGCTTCATTATTGTCATTTTCTCTGATGAAAATTTGTATTTCCATTAAATATTTTAAAAGTTATTTTATATAATTTTTAAAAAACTAAACAAATATCTACATTGACTGTGTACCAAAAAAAACATGTGTCATTCTTCACTCACTGTCCTTTATCTCTCTGTTAGGAGGAGGTAATATATGTCATCATTAGACTTCTGAAAGTTGATTGTTCTAAAAGTTGAAAGAATTATTTTCCTTTTCAAGATCCCTAATTCTTTAGTGTTTTTCATCTTTTTTTTTTTTTTTTGGATTGCTATCATTCTATAAATTATTCTCCTTGTTCTATAGTTTGCATCAATTCATATGATTTCTTAAGCTTCTCTGAAACTTAACTGCTTTATCCTTTTTTCTAGCACAATGGTATTTCATCGTATTTATATACCATACATAAATTCATAATAATAATTTATATAAATACATAAATAATAATTTATGTGCCTTACATAATTTTCTTCATTCTCCAGTTTAGAAGGACCTACTCAGATTCCTGTTTTTTGTCATCTCAAAAAGAAATGTAAATGTTTTTGTAAATTCTTAGTTAATATGTATTTTGTTTAGAACTAATTCCACTCTTAATCTACCCTCACTCCTCTAATTCCTTTTCCCTTCTTCCCTTTCCATCCTTATTTACCTGTTGAATGAAATGTATTTCTATATCCAACTGTGTTTGTCCCTATAATCTTACTTCGTTTTACTGGTTTAGAAGAGAGTGAGGTTCAAGTGGCAATCATTCTTATTTTCTCTTCCTTCCCATTTGTATAAATATCTACATGTGCATTTTTTGAGTATATGAGGTGATTTTCTCTAATCTTCATTTCCCTCCTCTCCTCTCCTTTCACCCCCACCCCATCCCACCAGTGTATTTCTTTTTCCCTCTTTTTCCATAAAGATATAACTTAAAAAAGACATAACAAAACCACTCATGTTTTATCTGATTGGATTCGCTCTGTGACATCTGGTGATGTTAGGATTCAGAGGAGGACATATTTGAACATAAGTATTTGCTTTTTGTTTTTCATTGTTCATTAATTTTTACCTTTTTATATATTTTTTCACTGCTTTGTTTTAACTTTTGAGTTTCTATACAGTTTGAATGTGTTTGAACATCCTCTAGTTCATTAAACAGCTATTTCCCTCTTCCTAATCCTAAGCATTATGTTGAGTTTTAATGGATAAATGAGGTTTTAATGGATAAATTGAGATTTAATGGATAAATTATTCTCGATTATAAGCCTATGTCCTTTACCTTTTAGAATATTTAATTCCAAACTCTTCACTCCTTTATAGTTGTAGTTATTAATCTTGTAATCTTGACTTTGGTTTACTTGAATTTTTTCTTTCTTGTTGCTGAATACCTAGTTGCTCTGGATTTTTGCTGTAATGTTATTGCAGCTTTTCATTTTGGGTTATTTTTTTTTTTTTAGGAAATGATCAGTGATTTCTTTATCTTTATGTTTTGCTCTCTTGTTTTTAAGAGATTTGGGTAGTTTTATGATTTCTTGAAATATGAAATTAAACTCTTTTTGGATAGTCCAATAATTTAAAATTTTTTTTCTCCTCAGTCTGTTTTCCAGTTCAGTTGTTTTTGCTGTGATCTATCCTACATTTTCTAAAAAAAATCTTTTGATGTTGGTTTACTGTTCTTGAATAATAGAGTCATAATCTTCCATTTGATTCATTCTACTTTTCAGGGAGTCTTGATACTTAGGTAAGGTTTTCTATCTCTTTATTCAGGGTTTTAATTCCCTTTGTATTCTTTTCTTGTGCTTCCCATTTCTTTTATAATTTTTTTTATTAGCTAGAGGAGTCTTATTTCATTGATAAAAACATTCCCCCTCCCCATTCTTCACATTTTCCAGAAATTCTAGGTGAACTTATATCTCAAATGTGTTTTTCTTTAGGACTTTATTTGGAGTAATTTTCTTCTTCTGAGTTTGTTTTTTAAAGCATCTCTGTCACCTTGTTAGCTTTTTTTGTGGGGTAATTCTTTTTTTTTTGCTTGTTCATTATTCTAGCTCATTTCTTGAATTTAGACTTCAAGTTTGGGCTGGGTTCTGTACAATTTCAAATAGAAAACGTGGGCTACTTTCTTGGGTTATTGTGTGTAGCTCAGGTTGGGAACCTAGCTTTCAGTGTTCTCAATATGGCCTGATCCAGATCTGAACTCTACAAATTTGTGACCTGATGTTGGGTCTGAGCAGTAGTAGATTAGTACTGAATCTAACCACTAATTGGGAAACTGCTTGTTCAGAATGAGAAACTGAAGACTTCCCTTTGGTCTTGGATTCTTGCTCTGGTTATTGCTTTGTTGGCTTCAGACTAGGCTGAAAGCTAGAAGAGAGATCCCACTCTGTTCCTCCCTTGGTACTTAGTCTAAGGCCTGCAACTGCTCTACCCCATAATACTATTCTTATTTGTCTTTGTTTCCACTTTAATTTGTGTTGTAATGTTAACTAGAATTGATAATAGAGGACAAATTTATCACGAGACACTTGTTCCTTTTGTAGTGCCTTGGTACGGACATAACATCTCTTTTTGGCCTAGTACATAATCCTCTCCCTAGGTGATATGGGCCATGAGAGACTCTATGTAGCCTCTCATGGCCAGACTCCTATCCTTAGTGTCTGCAAACCTTTCTCTCTGTGTCTTTCTTTGCAGACCTGAGCTTGAAAAATGTGGCTTTTTTCTTTTTCTGGGCTTTGGTTTGGTCTGATAAATTGTCCAGGTCTCTTTAGAGTAGTTTTTTTTGGGGGGTGAGGGGTAATGGGGGACAAAGAAGCTCACTGTATTCCATCTTGCTACTCTGTGTCCATAGTCTTGTTAGATTTCATAAGTTCTATTCAGGTCATTATTTTCTTTCTTGTTTATATTTTGTTTAGATTTGTCTGTTTTTGAAAAGGGAATACATTAAAGAGTCTCCATTATTTTACTTTTCCTGTCTTTATGCTGGATTTATAAATATTTAAGTATTTTTATTCATTTATTAGTATAATGACTAAGCATATAATAATTTCCCTGTTTATCTCTTTTTGTGTCTTTATAAAGTTAATGTAACCTTATCTGAAATCATGTTTGTTATCCATGTTCCTTTTAGGTAGCTGAAGTGTATTAGATTTTGCCCTAGCTTCATATTTCAAATCTTAGTTAACTTTGTGTTTCATGAGTTTCTTATAACCAGCATCTCATTGTTGAAGAGAACCATGTCCATCAGAATTGTTCATTGTATAGTCTTGTTTTTGCCATGTATGGTCCTGCTCATTTCATTTAGCATTAATTCATGTAAGTCTCTCCAGGGCTCTTTGAAATCATCCTTCTGGTCGTTTCTTATAGAATAATAATATTCCATAACATTCATATACCATAATTTATTCAGCCATTCTCCAATTGATGGGCATCCATTCAGTTTCCAGTTTCTAGCCACTACAAAAAGGGCACCTTTCCATATGATTAGATATAGTTTCAATTTCTTCATCTGAAAATTGTCTTCATAAGGGAATTTAATTCTTGAGTAATGTTTACCACTGTTTCATTTAAGGTGCTAATTTTCCTTGCCATTTTTCCTCACTGTTTTTGATTTTTTTATATTCTGTCTCATTCCTGTCAGTTTCTCTTGTCATTATGTCCATTCTTTTCTCTGAAAAGAATTTGGAACTATTGTGAAGTTATTATTTTCTTTTGCTATTTATTCCCTTGGGCATGTTTCAGTTCAAAATATTTTTTTCATTTTCTTCAAGATTTTTTTCTGGTTACTCATATCTTTGACTTTATTTTCTGTATCAGAGGTTTGGAGTTAACTCAAAATTTGCTCCCACTCTCCTTTTTGTTGTGAATAAACTATTTTTGATCAGTTCAGTTGAAAAGGGTAGGCCCTAACACCTAAAGGAAATGTCTAGCTTTGTCTCATCCTGAAATTCTGGGTTTGGCTGTCTTGAGGCTTGTTGTATATGGATTTTATGCATACCAGGTTGACACAGTTTGCCTTTTCTGAAATCTCTGAGGTTCTTGAATTGCTGTGAGGTAGGTGATTTTCTGGTGCTATCTGCTGTGAAATGGCATGATTCACACCTTGCCCCCCCCTTTTTTAAAATTTCTGGACTATGTATGAGAATTCAGAATTGATCAGGATAATGCTATAGTTAAATTTCATTGTTGCTTAGTTTAGTATTGCTTATCAGGCACTTTTAATAGGTTTTCATTCATCATAATGCTTTGTTGATGCTTCTCTACTCCCCAAATCAAATTAACTAGCTAGGTCTGGCCAAAGTATCTGTTATCCAAAAGCCAACTGGCTGGTAATGAACTTCTCTGTAATTATTTAATTTGAGCCTCAGAAAGCAAAAGCAATCTGACGCAATGCAAAGAACATACTTAAATCTTTTCAATATGGTAAAATCTGTCAGAGATTGTATTGTGGTGGCATAGCTTTTGAGAACTCAGATTATTGGGGGCTTAACGCTAGTACCGTTTTTAGTTAAAGGAATTTTTCTTTGCTATAACATAGCAAGGATATACAATAAGAATACAGTGGCATTTTGTGGGGGTCCTTTGCTCTTCATACAGAAATACACTGACTCAGAAAGGAAGGTATAGAGTCTCTCATAGTCTCCAGAAATCCACTAAGTTGAAATGGGTTTTGGTTCTACATGAGTGTAATTTTATATATCCTTTGGGAATAAGGGAGACAGGCAGATCAAGTTGCAGGCACAGCATTGTTGTTTTTTTAAGGAAAACTAAGGTGTGTTGCACAGTTGTGAGTCACTTTCATTGGAATCACATCATTACTTTCTTAGTACGCATTTGTTTGGGATAAAAATATGACTCCCGACTCAAAATCATTACTCAAAAGATCTCTCAAAGTGAAGATTAGAAGTTAATTTGAATTTCGCAAAATTCTGGATGGTCATTCTCCTCTGTGACACTCCAGGGAGAAGAAGGAGGCCCAGTTCTCTCAATTCAGCACATTTTATAAAAAGAGAGGGAGGCCCGGTTTTCAGGACCTGCCAATCTCCAGAACAAAGCATTTCCCGACCACTCGACACACAGATATCAAGCAGACTTTTTGCAAATAGGTAAATTGCAAATAGGTTTCCAGTCAGTCTCGTCTGCCTTTGATATTTTAAAAAGCCACAATTTATCTCTTCCTGCAATAGGGATTCCCAATGAAAAACCACACCAATCTCTCACAATCATTATTCTGAGAAATCCTCAGTTTCCCATATCACTCACATTGGATGTTGGGACAAAATGAGGAATTCATATCATTGAAGAGTTAACAAAGAGAGACTCACTTTTGCCTTAGTACATCAGAGATATACACAAAAAAAGATAAGTACATCCCCACTTTTCTCCATATGGAAACACATTTAGTCAACAGATAGGATATAAGGTTGCGTGATGCCTTATATAGTTCCTTTTGTGATCTTCAGAAGTTCACCAAATCTAAAGGGCCCCAGCTACTCATGGCTGCTTATGCCTTTAGGTGATGAGGAGTTACATCAGAGCAATTCAAGTCTCAGTGACAGCTTTGTAATTTGTTAGGGAAAATTAGCCCCAAAGGATTAATGAAGGAGAAGATACCTGGGTTTCTCTATATTGCAGGGAATTGAGTTGAAAGAAGAAGTTGTACCAGGGGAATACTGTTAATATTGGTTTAGGAGAACCTTGGAACTATCACACAGGATTTCCACTAAGCCATGATTAGGCATTATACAGTAGGATTTCTTGCTTTCCCCTTTGGGATAGCCTTTTCTTTCCCCTCTCTCTTTAACCCTGTCAATGTCTCTGTCTAGCTTTATATATTGTAACCCTGTGTATGTATGTGGGTGTGGGTATTTGTTACTAGGCATATGTCTTACATGTAATGTGTGTGTGTAAGGTTATATCAAATAATTTATATGTTCTGGTGATAGAAGACTAATATTTTTGGTACTTAGTTATTGAGGATATATTGTGCACAAAAATAGAAAAGTCAGGATGAGGATGTTTTGAGGGGCATGTAGGGAAGAAGAGAATATGAGATTAGTTGTATGATTTTTTTTTAATTGAAACATACAAGTGAAAAATATCCAGGAAAATGTTGGAAATGTAGCTATAAAAGCCATGTGAGTAGAGGTAATAATTGGAACTTTGGAGAGAGAGGCTAAGAAGGAAGCCTTCAGACATCAACTTAAAAAAAAAATTTCAGTGGTATTTTATTTTTCAGTTTATATATATCTATATGTAAATATACATACATATTTACATATCTATGTAAAGATAGTTTTCTACATTCATTTTTTTTTT
>JAJPUD010029306.1:0-13995 GCA_023553655.1 Myrmecobius fasciatus
TGTTCCCTCAGAATCAAACCATCCCTCGTTGGGTCAACATTAGTGCTTCTATGTATGAGTATGGGCCCTTCTCTACTACCTTCTCATCCTCTGAGAATCTTTTTATTCTTTTCTCATAATTATTATGTGGATCTTCAACCAATTGCTTGGAGCTTTCCTCTGGTCTTCTAACATTAGCTAGATAGCAATGTAATACTTAAGTTTTCCATTTGTTAATCCTTAAACTTACTATATAAGAGTCCATCTCCTGATGAATTATCCCTTTTTACATGCAAGCAACCACTGGTTCAAATGCCACCCTTCCCCACTCTTCCCCATCAATTAATCTATTCTTTATAGTCCATCCTGTCCTTGGCCAAGTGATGGACTTTCACATCAGTTTATCCATCCCCTATTTTTCCCCTTAGATTCAAGTCCATATTACCAATCACCTATTGGACATGTCATCTTAAATTCAACATATCTAAATTTAAATCCATTATCTTTCCTTCTCAAACTGTCCCCTATTCCAAACTTCCTATTTCTGGGTGAGGTTCTTTCCAGTGATTCACTTCATAATCTCAGCATTGTTCTGAACTCCCTACTCTCCCTCACCCCACATGGCAAATCAGTTTCCAAATCTTGCTGTTTCTACCTTTACCACGTCTCTTCCATCTCACTCCTCTCCACTCATACAGCCACGTCTCAGTTCAGCCTCTCATCACTTTGCCTGGGTTATTATAATGGCTCCTTAGTCTGTATCCCCATTTCAAATACCTCATTACTCTAGTCTATTCCATACATTGCTTGCAAAATAAATTTCTTGAAGTGAGGATCTGACCATGTGATTTCCTTATTCAACCAACTCCAGTGGCTTTTTATTGTCTCTAGGATCAAACATGAACTTCTCTGTTAAGCTTTTAAATCTCTATACAACCTGACCTCAAAATATCTTTCCAGTCTCACTGAATATTATTCTCACTCCTGCACTTTGAAATCCAGCAAATTGACCTTTCTGTTCCTTTCACACAATCCCCTTCTCTTATCACTGTGCCTTTGTGACAGCCAAGCTTCTTACTTGAAATATATTCCCTCCTCACTTCTGCTTCACAGAAGCCCTATCTTCTTTTAAGATGGAGCTCAGGTACAATCTTTTGTGTGAAATATATTTTGATCACTTAAATGATAATGCCCTTGTATATACCTTGTATACAACTTTTGTATAAATTTGATTTACAAAGAATGCATTCATAAAATGTGACATATTTTATATAGATTGTATTCATTAACTTTGTATACTATACATTTTATATGTATTTGTCTTCCCTATTAGAATGTAAACTCACTGCAAGTAGGGGTTATTTTAATTTTTATACTTGTATCTCCAATACTTAGGGCCCATAGTATTTAATGAATGTTTGTTGATTGATCAATTGGTCTCTCAACTGACAGAATCTCTTCCACAACCACCCTAGGACTACAACTTTGGACAATAGTTCTGACATTTCTACTTTAATCCCAAATTCCAAATAGTCTTCCAGGGGAAAGAGTCATGGTTAGACAATCTCCAGTGGATAGGCATTGAAAATCCTTGTGATACCAGGTTGCTTGACAGTTTCTGGAGATGATGGTTTGCTCCTTACTTTATATGCCTTTAAAAATGAGAAAAGTGAGGCAGCTAGGTGGCACAGTGGATAGAGCACCAGCCCTGAAGTCAGGAGGACTGGAGTTCAAATGTGATCTCACACACTTAAGTGTTAACACTTCCTAGCTGTGTGACCCTGAGTAAGTCACTTAACCCCAATTGCCTCAGCAAAATAAATGAATAAACTGATAGTCATGAAGCAGATGCTTGGGTACTTTCTGAGTACGTTACCCTGGCATTCCAACAATAGCTAAATTGGCATGGCGAATTTTTCAAAGAAGCCACTTGGAAATCTGAATTTCACTACTTTTAATAACTAGGGCTGAAACAGGATGTAGAAAGTATCTCAATTATCATTCTTATCTCTTAAGAAGGGAGGAATACTAATCAAATCAGTCTAAAATGCAGCTAGGAATATAATGTGTGTCCAGCTGTGAATGTTGACTTTGAACACAATGTCATCATATTCTACTGATTAACTTAATTTTATTACACATTTTTGAAGGTGTGACTTCTTACATATTATGTGCAAAATCCCTATGGATCAGTGTTTTAGCATCATCAGAACCCTGATGTTATTTTGTTTAAATGCCCCATTATAAACTTAATAACTATCAACAAAACAAATAATCAAATAAGTACACAAGATAAGGACTAGAACTTTGCATAAACTCAGCATTGATCAAAGAAAGTGACACGCAATAAATTCATGGATATGAAATGAAAAAGAAATGTGTTTGTTCTGGATTTTCTTTCAAGCTTGACTGAAGTTCTGCTACACTTGTAGCTAGCTACACTTGTGCTGGGATTGTTGGGTCAAAAGGTAGGAACAGTTTAGTAACATTTCTTTAATCATAACTCCAAGTGGTTCTCTGGAAAGAGGGAAATGAATGATCTAATTCACAGTTCCACCTCAGGCTATTCCTGTATAGGTCTTCCTCTCGCTCCTCCAAATACTATTTCTGTATTTTGTCAGCTTTGTTATTTTGATGGATGTAATTCTTTCATTTTCATTTCTGTTATTATTAGTGATTTGTAGCATTCTTTCTTATGATTGTAGATGGTTTGCATTTCTTCTTTGAAAATAGTCAATAGGGGGCAGCTAGGTAGCAGCTAGGTGGCACAGTGAATAGAGCACCAGCCCTGAAGTCAGGAAGACCTGAGTTCAAATCTGCCCTCAGACATTTAATGCTTCCTAGCTGTGTGACCCTGGGCAAGTCACTTAACCCCAATTGCCTGGGGGGGGGGAAGTTGATAGACTTTCATTACTTATTATACATTTAAAAATACTTTGTATTTTCCATAAAAAAGAATGCAGTGCCATAATTCCTATATGGATAGCACTCCTTTACATTATGAAAAATATACTTTAGTAAATTTATTTTTAAATAAAATGTTTGTAAAATGAACAAGATTTTCTTAATGATTTCTACTATAAAATTCAAAATATCTTCTCATAGATCTTGAGTAATAGGTTTCAAATTTTTGTTTTGGGAGGAAACCTGAGAGCAGCCAGTCTTGTTAGTGAAGCATACCACTTATAGGTAGTATGCCTTTTTGGAGCCTTATGTCCACTTAGTTTATTTTTCATGTGTGGCATTGAGTCATTTTCAATATCTTCCTGATTCCTGGATTTTCTTCATGATGCTGACCAGTAATACTTGACATGTACTCAATAAAATTCTGCAAAGTTCTTTTAATTTCTAAGTTTCTAAGACTCTACTAATAATATTTAGAGGTACCACAATGTTATTGGTAAGAATTATAATAAAACTGTGTTGAAAATATCAGATTTTGCCAATAGTTGCTAACATCTACTATTTGACAAGTTGCATATATGCCAACTTGAAAAATCTGTATTTTGGAAACTCTAGGATCTAAATTATGTAAATCAAATTATTTCCTGTTATAATTCTCATAAGTTCAAAACTCTATATGTCAGCTTTATTTTTATGAGGAAACATAATTTGCTCCTAATTCCTATTCCTTTGAGTATCAACATAAAAATTGTAGGTCCTTTGTGATTGTGACTTACTTTTGCTTATGATGAAAATGATGCCATTGATTTCACCATGAATAACACATCTATTTGAACTATCCTTCTTGAATAACTTAAATCTGTGAAATACCTGACTAAGATTGTTGTCTATCACCATGGAATAGAACTAATTCACTTATAGTGATCTTTGATCTTAGTCTTGTTAGTTTTAGTATCTTTTCTAATCCTTGATTCTAAGTAGGCCACAAAGTTATGCATTGTATGTTAGATAAGCTTAAAGGATGAATTGAGTTTGGCTTTAAATGTCTTTGCTGTACTTTTTATTAGAAATTTTCCTTTTGGGTGCTATGCATAATGTTGTGAAAGGAAAGACTAAAAAGATCATAATTGGTACTTGTCTACAATTTACTCAGACTGTTTGTTTACCTTTTTCCTTCTGAATTATTTATTTCTCAAGCTTGGGAAGTTATTGTCATTATTGAGTATATGGTCACAGACAAGTTACTTAGCCTTACCGAGCCTGTTTTTTCATCTGTCAAATGGGGATGATACCTTAACAATAGAGTGAGAGCTATTGTGAAGGAAGCCATTGAAAACCTCAAAGTACTATATAAATGCGAATTATTTATCTCCTCCATATCTTATATTTAATTTGTTTTTTTTACTTAAATATTTTACTAGAAAAAAAGAGTAAACACCAATGCAGACATCTAAACTTAATTATCACCTATATTTAGCTTAACTTCAAAGCATAATCTACTCTGTATATGTATGTTTCTCTATTTCCATCAAGATCCTTTGTCCATTCATTTTTCATTTTATTGTCCTCTTCTATGGTCAGACTATGTACTCTTTCCTTTTGGTTTTACTTTTTTGACTTTGTATTATTTCATAGAGATTTTTCTAAAGGCAGCTAGGTGGCATTTTGCATGGAGGGATGGGCTTGTCCAAGTCCAGAAGATCTGAGTTCAAATTCTAATCAAAGTATTTACCAACTATGTATGTGACCTACCTCCAGCTTCAATTTACTCATCTGTAAAATGGAGATAACATACTGACTTTCTCAAAGAATTGTTACGATGAAATGAGAAAATTATGTAAACTGCTTCGTGAACCTTAAAATGTTATAAAAATTGTAATTATCTTCTTGATACTTGCCAGATTTAATTGCAATATAGTTTCTATTCTTTGAATACTGTGATTTAACCATGGTATACTATTATTAGAGATTTAAATTGTTTCCAAATATGGGTTTTTTTTTTTTTAAGAGATGTGTGTGTGTGTCCTATTTATTGATTGATTGCAATTAGATGTACTGGTAGCCATGAAAATCCTTGAAAATATATTTCTTTTACTGTTTATTTTAAATAATATGCTCTCTCCACTTCCCATTATCTCTCTTGCCTTATTTTGATCTATGTCCTGACTTTATTTACCACTAAGTTGCTAAGCTCTGTCCTCTTCCATTTAACACACTGCCTTCCTTTTTGCCTTTAAAAGATTTCCTCTAAACTTGTTTAAAAGTCTTTACTATATACTGGGAATCTTGTGGGATAAGTACCTCAAACTGTGTGGGGGTAAATGGCAGGAAGCAGGCTCTTGGTTGGTAAGGTTAGGAGGAAGAACCATCTTTTAGGTGGGGTGATGGAGAACACAGAACACAAGATACTTGTATAGTAGCTTCATATTTGAACTAATTTGGATGGATGAAGAGTGCCAGTCCTGATGTCAGGAAGACCTGATTTAAATTTAGCCTCAGACATTTGCTAGCTGTATGATTCAGGACACCTTACTTAACCCTATATACCTCAGTTTCCTCATAGGTAAATGGAACTGGAAAAAGAAATGGCAAACTAAGAAAACCCCACATGGGGTCACTGAGAGTCCGGCTGAACCACAACATTCTTTCTATTTAGATGCTAAGTTCTATTCTTATGCTGCTGGACAACTGCAAATGATATCAGTGTCTTCTAAATTGTGTGTTCTATGAACTTGGCACTCCAGGACAAATCCCTGTCTGGTTCCCATCCTAGCCATGATTCTCTTAAATAGGACTTGTGAAAGCCATTGATACAGTACTCTGCTCTGTTGCTCACTTGCTGATTTGCAACATTTCTCCAGAAGTTGCTCCCTGTGTCCTTCTTTTCCTCCTTTGGGCTAATTTAGATTTGTAAGCTTGACACATACTTCCCTACTTGGTCTTTGTTTATGTACAGATGGTGCCTTGTACTGTTCTAGGAGCTTAAAAAATATTGAACAATAAGTATTGCTTTGATATTGTGACATTTCAAAGGACAGCTGGCCAAGCAGTCTTCTCTCCAATGACCTAGTAAGATTTTGATACTTTTAGTACAGACAACTGTAATGACCCCCACTGACATTTACCCTTGAATACCACCTGGATGCTAAAGTTTTGCAGAGAATAAAGTTGCTTTTTTTCTTGATTTGCTCTTTGTAAATCTAAGTACTAGATAACAATTTGCCTGTGGATGTAATTTCAGTTGTTTATAATAACCTTTATTAACCTATAAAGTCAAGCCACAGCTTCTCATGTGGCAGAGTTGGGTCTGCTTAGGTTACCTTTGCAGTATGTTCTAACTTGGGATTCTTTCTTTGAATCAGTTGTTTTTGAAAGATTAACAGACTGAAGATGGATACAAAAAGGATATGTATACAAAAAGAGTATGTATTGATTTGGCTTTGTATCTTTCTGTTAACATTTGGATTGTGATGTGTATATCCAAGTGTATATCTCGACTTAAAAAAGGCATTTGCATCAGACTTTGCCTCAATTCCAACAAATCCAACATGTCCTTTCTGAACCTCCTTTCCCAAGTTTTTATTTAAAGCTGTCAGATTCCTAATATTGGCCCTGACCCATAGATTACTATATATGTATACATAGGTATAAAAACAAATATACATGTAATACACACATACAAATACATTTTTAAAAAGAAAAATCAGCAATGGAAGGATGTGACAAGTTAATCAGAGGTTTAATAATTTTTGCCTCAATGAGTTTTGGTTTAGAAATATCAACACCAATGCTTCTCATGGATAAGGAATAGAAAGGTGATCTTGCCCACTGGTCTAGCATTTCAACTGCAAATCCAATCACAAACTAAAGGAATAAAATGATTGTGACATTTGCAGGAACAAAATTGTAAAAAATGAGGGGGTATGTTAGATATGTGAAATGTTGCATGCACTTTTAGATGAGGCCATTGTATTACCAGTTTTACTTAATTGCTTTAAAATTTATTATAAGATACCTCTCATGAAGTGAGAATAATTTACATAGTTGTAATGTAAAAACAACATACTTCAATAAAATTTTTTTTTATGTGAATAGAGATATAGGTTTAAAGTAATTATGTCAACCACTGGGATATGATTTCCTGTTCATTAGAATCACCTTCCCAAACTCAAAAATTGGAAGACTTTAGGACTGTTTTAATTCCTGGTTGGCATCCTGAAGGTTATGAATTTAGGATTTTTGGAAAATTAAACAAAGATCCTGCTTTTAAAAAAAAATTTTTATTAATACTTTTTATTTGCAAAACATATGTATGGGTAATTCTTCAACATTAACCCTTACAAAGCTTTCTATTACAAATTTTTCCCCCCTACTCCCCACCCCTCCCCTAGATGGCAGGATATCCAATACATGCTAATTATGTTAAAATACTTAAGAAATCGAATATATGTATACTTATTTCCACACATCATTTTTGTGCAGGAGAAATTGTAAAAGATCCTGCTTTTAATCTTGCTTTTGATATAATGTGTCCAACTTCTTTTCTTTTTATCTCTCTGGAAGGGGCCAATACTTTGTTTCTCTTTCTGTGTATCTCTTTAAATGAATGCCATTCCTTTTCCTACTTTCAACTGAATACAATGTTTTCCAATAGAGAGAAGCCAATACAATTATATATAAAACTTATTATAAACAAGGCTTTATAAGACAAAATGAAAGTTCCTGGCCTTAAAGAGCTTATATTCTCCTAAAGAAGACACCCTACCTCATAAAAATAGAGGATCTAGTCATCATTCTGTCATTCCTTAAAAGTTTGGACTGGCTTGTCCAAGGTCAAATGTAATCTTCTTTCCCCACCCAAAGCCATAAATATAGGTTAGGCTCATAACATCTTATATCTAGAAATGGACTGAACCTCAGTGCTATCTAATCTAACTTCTTTATTTTTAGATGAGGACTTACTTGACCAAAGTCACATAAATAATGCTAGAGCTGAATTTTGAATCTACTTTTCTTCAGATTCTAGTGTTAATCCTCTTTACACTACCACGTGGATAAATTCACTTCCATATAGCAACACTGACTTTTGCCCATTAAAATCGAAAGCAGGTACAAAAGCAAATTGAATTGGGAACTGGATAAATGCAGGAAGAACTAATAACTCTAAAGGGTTATGAAAGGTGCCTTCTAACCTTTCCCTCCATTCTGAGCTAGGCCTGTCTGAAGCCCAGTCCCCAGGTAGTTTATGTCAGATAATAGAGTGAAATGAGTTATTTTTAAATCACTGTATTCCCAGTATGGGGCATGGTACTTGGCATAAAACAGGTACTTCATTAATGCTAATTAACTGACCATAGCAGTATACCATTGAAGACTTCCATGTTGATTTAGCTGAGTGAACTTTTCTTTCCTAAATTACTTACAATTTTCTGTTAATCAACCATAAGAAAGCTCTAGAGGTATGCTGGCTGTTTTGTATTCTAGAACAGGAAGTGATATCAACAGTTTCAAACTTTGACCCCCTGAGTCTATCAAGTCTTAAGGATGGTTTCAATATCTTTTGAGGAATAAATGGCCTAACTTACATTGCATTTGATTCCACCACACAATCTTATCCCTTCCAAGGCAAACACTAACACTTAGTGGCCTGATTTAAAGGTATTATTTTTCAGTGATTTCATTTCACATTAAAAAAACAAAAACAAAAACAAAAAACAAAAAACCCTCAGCCATACAGTGTTCCCTGACATTACCTTTGAGAAGTCAAGCACCCCCTAGATTTTACACATGAAAAGATTCAATTTGCTTAGGATCATATAGTGGAAATCATGCTGTCCTGAGAGTCAGAAAACTGAATTCCTAGTTCAGGCTCTGCCTTGCTAAGCTAGTTTGCATATTTGTTTTTCCTCTCTGAGCCTCAGTTTCTTCATTTGCAAAATGAGGTGGTCAATGTTACCACTATAGTCCCTCTAGCCTACATTTGTGTATCAGGGCTGGTACTGAAAATAGGTCTGCTACTTTGTATCCTCATAGTCAAATGGGAGCCAAAGTATGAAAGTGGAGAAAGTGCTGGATTGGAGACACCTAATCTAGGTTTGAATTCTGGCACTGCTGCATACTACCTTTAAGAAAGTCATTTAAACTCTCTAAGTCTCGATTTCAGCGGATAATGAGAGAGATGGACTCAAAGGTTCCTTATAAATCTATGATCTAATGATGGTGGTGAAGAGATGTTTAGAGGCTATTTGAGATTGGTCTTTTATGGGACATCTAAGGGATGGTTCAGTTTAGTTGTGGTTTACTGTTATGATTATTGTTAGATTCCAGATTTTCTGGGAAGGGATGTGTCTAATTCTGTCTTCTGTGTGGCACCTGTCACACTGTTGGTTCTTAAATGTTAAACATTAATAAAATGGCAATGAGTGCCAATATTAGATTAGAGCCATGAGATTCAGAACTGTGATAAGTATGACTGAAATGTTTAGATTGGTAGAGATTATAAAGAGGAAAAATTAGTTGTAATTGAAATTAAATGACAGTTTAGTAGCTGCTATTTTGTGGGTGGATTAACAAAAGATTATTCCCTTACCTGAGGTCATTGCAACATTTCAGAATCACTATATTTAAATGAATTAAAGCTTCTAAATTGATATCTCCAACTAGAAAATAGGGTTTATCAAGAAAGATGAACCAAGAGAGATAGTGATAAAAAATAGTGAAGAGATAAAAATTTCAATTGAGTTTTCAGTTTTACAGTCAAAAGGGACTGCCCCTTCTGTGTGTTAAAGGACCTCTTTCTTAGCGCCTATGGAAGTGCCTGACAGGCACTCATAAGAGGACCAGACTAAGAAAAATCTCAAACGAACAGGCATTTTAAGGATGATTTCACCATTTTGAAAATTATAAAATGCCAGTTTAAAAAATGTAACAATTTTCCTGAAGGCACAGCAACCACCCACCTATTCACCAAAAACATCTGCAGATGAAAAACAGCCAGTTGAGAACCAGACTGCCTTCCTTTTTCCTGTTAGATGTTTGTCTTTCTGTGAAGTGCACAAATGGGCACAAAAGCAAGTAGCATACTTGTGGGGAAGAACAGACAAATTAGGGGAGAAAATGAAGGTGAGTTTAGAGAGAAGCATGAATTTTCATTCCCTAAGGGCTAATGTCTTAGTCTGCACCAAGTGAGCCTGAGGAGGAAATCCTTGGGTATGCAGTGAAGGTCTTTAGACAAAATAAAGAAAAGGCATGCTAATTATAACAAAATCTGATTTATTATTCTTGGTTTCTCAATAATTAATTTTTGGATAAGTCGCTCCCTGTCTCAGGGGCTCTATTTCCTCAGGGACCAAACTAGAGAGTTTGACTAGACAACTGATTCTAATTCTGGGGGAGCTGAACCCTATCTGTCATATACCATAGTCCTTCGAGTTTTTATTTAGATGAGTGGAGAGCGAAGAATGCGAGGAAAATCTTCATTTTTTTTTTTTTAACCTGTGCTGCAAGATCCAGTGAAATTATTCCCGGGGGAGTCTCCAGTCCAAATTCTAGATAAACAATTGGAAAAATTTGGTTTTGCAGAGATGATGCCTTTTTTCCTCATTAGCAAATTTCAGAAGCTCTGGACTTTAAACTCTGGGATAACTCCAAGGAGCAGAACCCCCAGAAGAGAAACAGGAGATGGGGGTGGGGTGGGGAAGGGAGAAGAGACTAATAGGGGAGGCAGCATAGGGGTATGTGTTTGTATCTGAGCCTAACCTATGGGGAAGGAAGGAGCTTCATAAAAAGCTTAACCAGTCTCCGGTCTAAAGAAACCCGGTTCCTTCCGGACAGAAAGAACACCTAGGAAGAAAAAGAATGCAGGATGTGAAGACAGACCGGCTCCACGAGCCACGTCGGCCCAGAGGGACTACACTCGATTTACCTGGAGCGAAGGCTGTAGGTGCAACCTAGACAGAGAAGGCGGCGGCAGAGAGCGGCCGGGAGGAGGGAGAGGGGTGGAGTAACAAGAAGGGGCTGGAGGCTCCGGGCCCAGAGCCACCTCCCTCAGTCCCTCCCCCGGAATGATGCTGCTGCCCCTGGACTCGCCCTGTTGGTGTCACTCACTCTTCACCATGGTTGCAGCACAAAGCAACAAGCCTCGGAGGCCGCTTCCTCCCTAAGGAGCGGCACCAGCGGCGGCCGCAGAAGGCGCTGGAGAAGGAGGAGGAGGGGAGTAGTTGCTTCACAAACACACACAAGGGGGCTTTGCTTGGCTACGCGGTCGGCCAGGAGCTTCCTCGGACCCTCGGACCCCGCCTGGAGGCGCCCTTCCCCCTTTCCCCCCGCCTGAGCAGTCGCCTGCAGCGCCTCCCAACCCCTTTTCCCAGACGGGCGAGGAACAAAGTTGCCGAGAGCTGCTGGGGCCGAGAGGCTGCAGCCCCGGCTACGTGCGCTCCCTACTGCAGAACCCGGGCCGGGACAGCCTTCCTCCCTGGGCTTCTGGATGGGGGGAGGCGGCGGCGGCTGCCGAGACCACGGAGGCTGCGGCGGCGGCGGCGGCCGGGGAGGCTGCATCGGTGAAGGCAGAGTAGCCCGGGGGGATGCAGCAGCAGTCCGGGGGGACGGCAGAGCCGAGTAGATTAAGCCTCAGAGGAGCGGCGGCGGCGGCAGCGAAGGCGGCGGCGGCGCTGACGACTGGGCTTCGCCGCGGTCAGACTTGAGAGTCAGCGAGGGAGCTCGCCTCTCCCTTTCCTTCCTCCCGGGCCAGTCGCTGCGGCGGCGGCGCCAAGACTCCCGGGGGAGATTTGGGGGAGGGGGCGAAAGCCGAGAGTCCTGACTCCCCGAGACCTTGGAGCTTCTCAGGGGCAGCGCGATCTCCACCCCAGGAGGGGCCCGGTGTGCCACCCCCTTCCCAGCTCTCCTCCTTTTACTCTTCCCCCATCTCACCTCCCAGTTACCACTCCCCACCTCCCTAAAAATAACTCAGCCCCGGCGGGGACAGGAGGAGCCGCCACTGTCACCCGAGAGGAGTCCGGGGAGGCGTGTCCGAGTCCTTGGCCCCGGGAGCTAGGGAGCCGGGCGCGCCAGGAAGCCTCCGAGACTAAACTAGGGGGAAGGAGAGAAGGAAGAGTTTACGTCCCAGCCCGGCCCCTTGCTCCCTTCACCCGGGAAACCGGGGCTGAAGGTCCGCGAAGATTCGGGGAGTGCTTTCCCGGGGACTTGGTTATTCGGGGTCCCGGCCTTAGCAAGTAACCCCGGACAGAGAGGCCCGGGAGCGGCGGCCTCGGAGGCGGCGGCAAGAGCAGCATTAGGAGCGCCGCCTTCTGCTCTTCTCCCCCTCCCCCAATCTCCTCCCCTTCCCTCCCCTCCCCGTTCTTCCCTTCTCCTCCCCTCCCTCTTCCCCTCCCTCTTCCCCTCCCCTCCTCACTCCCCGGCCCGGCCCGGCCAGGCCAGTGTCCGCGGGAGCCCCCTGCGGACCCTGCGCCCTAGGTCCCCTGCGGCTGCGCTGCTGCGCTGCGGGCGGACGGATCGAGACACAGAGGAAACGCTAGAGCCTGAGCGGGGCCCGGACGAAGCTCTGCTGGTGCTGGGAGGAACAGCCCCAGCCCGGCCCCGCGGGGGGGAGATGGCGTCCTACGTGGATAACAGCTTCCGCCAGGCGGTAATGAAGAACCCAGCCGAGAGGAGCCCCCAGGTACCGGCCCTTGGCCCTCGCGTGGCTCGCCGCCCCTGACGACGGCCTTTACCGATTTGCACTACTTTTCCTCCCCTTTCTAATTCCTCCAGCCCAGCCACCCTTTACTCTCCTCCTGCCCCCTCCCCCATGACCATATTTTTGCCGCCCCCTGGCGCTCTTTGCCCTTTTGCTCAGTACTCCTCACCTTCTTCTTTCCAACTATCCTACTTCCCCTCCCATCCTCTTGCGCTGGGATATTCCCTCTACTCCCGGGTGAATGATTTGAATTCCCTTGTCAGCCCCTAATCATCAGTCTTCCCTCCCTCTCCCTTCCATTGCCTCCTACTCAGAAATCCTTTCCTTCCCCCCCCCCCCCCCCACTCTCCCATCCCTCTTTCTGGCTTACTGTGGGCCATCGGTCACCAACTCTTCTTAGGCTTGGAGATCTTACTCCTGGGAAACTTCTCTTTCTCTGCATGGTGCCCTTTCAACTTTTAGTTGGAGGTCCCCTTTTCTAATAATGTGTAGAGGGAAACTCAGGGGAACGTGCAAAAGTGGAGGTAGGTATACTGTTGGCTGGGTTAGTTTTATACAACTCGATCAAAATACTGGCAATCTTTTCTTCTCTAGGAGAGAAAAGTGTATGTGAATCTGTGTGTGTGTGCTTGTGTTTAATTTTGCTTAACAGTGTCCTTTAAAGAAGGGATGGTGAGTTTCCTCTCACCCCCACCCCTGTATGAAAATATTGGTTTAATACCAGAGATGGTGCTCTTGAAATGTTTGTAGTTTACGTTATGGAACTGACCGCAAATCAGGGATATTTACATGCATAGGTAATAATGATATTTGAACAATTTGCATAAAAGGGAACTGATTCTTCTGCATTACCCAACCTTTTTCAAGTTGATAGTTCATTACCTTTAGAAACTTAAATTTGGTGAGATTTAAAAAAAAATTTTGAGTTGGGGAGAAAAGAGAGTGGCATTTGACTATTTTAAACTGTCCCTCGAGATGAGGGAAATTTTATAACAAATGTGCTTGATTTTTCCCTCCTTTATCAGTTTCTTGGGGGGGGGTTCTTTTTTTGCAACTCACTGAATTATGCTGAACAACTACATATTCTTTCAGTTTAGAATTGACTAGATGGGATGCTGCTTCCAACTGTCTTAAGACAAATAAGCTCTTACTGATCCTTAACAGGAGCTGAAGTTCTGAAACTAATGACTGAAAGAGTTACTTAACTCATTAGAGTTTAATGCCATCTGTCTTGTCTTCATGATGTCCTCTTTCTCTAAGCTGGTTATGTCCTGTTTCCAGATCTGTTTTCCTCTTTACCCTCCTCCCCACGTTTGGATGTCATTTCTTTTTTCTTTTCCTCTTGTAATATGAAGAAAGAAGCAAGCAACATAGAACATGGACATTTTATACAGGTTTATAGTCTCATTTTGACAGAA
>JAJPUD010029308.1:347-13994 GCA_023553655.1 Myrmecobius fasciatus
ATTGCTCTAATTTCCTCTTCATTGGTGGAAAGTTCTCCCTTTTCATTTTTGAGACTAACAATTTGATTTTCCTCTTTCCTTTTTCTAATTAAATTAACTAGAGGTTTATCTATTTTGTTGGTTTTTTCATAAAACCAACTTTTAGTTTTATTTATTAATTCAATAGCTTTTTTACTTTCAATTTACTAATCTCTCCTTTTATTTTTAGGATTTCAAGTTTGGTATTTGATTGGGGGTTTTTAATTTGTTCTTTCTCTAGCTTTTTTAGTTGCAAGCCCAATTCATTGATTTTCTCTTTCTCTATTTTATGCAAACAAGCATCTAGAGATATAAATTTTCCCCTTATTACCACTTTGGCTGTATCCCACAAAATTTGGTATGTTGTCTCATTATTGTCATTCTCTTGGATGAAATTAGTAATTGTGTCTGTAATTTGCTGTTTCAGCCATTCATTCTTTAGGATAAAATTATATAGTTTCTAATTGGTTTTTGGTCTATTTTCTTCTGGCCTTATACTGCATGTGATTTTTATTCTGTCATGATCTGAAAAGAATACATTTATTATTTCTGCCTTCCTGCATTTGATTTTGAGATTTTTGTGTCCTAATTCATGGTCAATTTTTGTATAAGTTTCATATACGGCTGAGAAAAAGTAAACTCCTTTCTATCTCCATTTAATTTCCTCCAAAGATCTATCATACCTAACTTTTCTAACATTTTGTTTACCTCCTTAATTTCTTTCTTATTGATTTTGTGGTTTGATTTATCAAGTTCTGAGAGAGGGAGGTTGAGATCCCCCACTATTATAGTTTTGCTGTCTATTTCTTCTTGCATCTCTCTGAACTTTTCCTCTAGGAATTTCCATGCTATACCACTTGATACATATATGTTTAGTATTGATATTGCTTCATTATCTATGGTACCCTTTAGGAAGATATAATTTCCTTCTTTGTCTCTTTTAATTAAGTCTATCTTTGCTTTTACTTGGGCTGAGATCAGGATTGCTACCCCTGCTTTTTTTTTGTTAACCTGTATCATAATAGATTCTGCTCCAGCTTTTTACCTTCACCCTGTATGTATCTCTATGTTTTAGATGTGTTTCTTGTATACAACATATTGTTGGATTCTGGTTTTTAATCCAGTCTGCTATCTGCTTCTGCTTTAAGGGAGAGTTCATTCCATTCACATTCACAGTTCAGATAACTAATTCTGTATTTCCTGCCATCTTATTTACCCTACCTTATGCTTTTCTCTTTCTTATCCCCTTTCCCTCCTCCCTACTATTTTGTTTTTGATAACCACTTCCCTCAAACAATCCTTCCCCTTTAGAGCCCCATCCACCCCTTTTTTCCCCCTTTCCCTCCTGTTTCCTTATAAGTACGTCTATTATTCCCTCTGAGCCAAATCTGATGAGATGGAGATTAACCAAATACTCATTCCCCTCCCTTTTCTCCCCTCAATCATTATAGGTTTTCTTTGCCTCTACATGTGATGTAATTTCCCTTATTTTACCTCCTTTTCCTCTTCTTCCAGTGTTATCCCTTTTCTACTTCTAATTTCTTTTTCAGTTTATCATATCATAATAATCATAAAATCACAGTAATCGTATCATAATCATAATGTAATAATAGATTCATAAAATCAACCCTCATTCTATAAGTATCTATAACATAAATATAGTTCTCAAGATTTTTTTTCTTATTAACTTTTTACGTTTTTCTTGGGTTCTGTGTTTGTAGATCAAATTTTTTGTTCAGTTCTGGTCTTTTCAGTAGAAATCGGTGAAATTCTCCTATATCATTGAATGACCATCTTCTTCCCTGGAAGATAATGCTCATTCTAACTGGGTAATTTATTCTTGGCTGTAATCCAAGTTTCTTTGCCCTTTGGAATATCTGATTCCAGGCCCTTCGATCCTTCAAAGTAGAAGCTGCTAGGTCCTGTGTGATCCTAATTGTGGCTCCCCGATATTTAATTTTTTTCTTTTTGGCTTCTCGTAATATCTTTTCCTTGGTATGATAGTTCTGGAATTTAGCCACGATATTTCTGGGGGACTTAATTTTTGGGTTTCTTTCAGGAGGTGATCGATGGATTGTTTCAAGGAGTATTTTGCCTTCTGGGTAGTTTTCTTTTATGATTTCCTGAAAGATAGTGTCTAGGTTCTTTTTTTCATCATGGCTTTCAGGAAGCCCTATAATCCTTAGATTGTCTCTCCTAGATCTATTTTCCAGGTCAGTTGTTTTTCCTAGGAGATATTTCATGTTTTTCTCTATCTTTTCATTTTTTTGTTTTTGTTCGACTGATTCTTGAAGTCTTGATGAGTCATTCATTTCCAATTGTTCAATTCTAATTTTTAATGTCTTATTTTCTTCATTTATTGTTTTTAGTTCCTTTTGCAATTGACCAATTACATTTTTTTTGTTAATTGCATTCTTTTTCCATTTTTTCTATTTTATTTTGCAGTGATCTCATTTCATTTCCCCATGTTTCTTCTAACTCTCTTTTAAGATCCTTTATGTAATCTTCAAGGAAAGCCTTGTGACATGGAGTCCAGTTTGTGTCTCTCTTTGAGGGTTTTTTTGGAGTTGCTTTACCTTTAGGGGCCTCAGGATTTGAGGTCTGTTCTTCCTTCTCTCCATAAAAGTTGTCTATGGTGAGAGCTCTTTTTGTTTTTTTATTCATTTTTTTAAAAAGGTATGAGGTCTGTTTAAGGCAAAGGTGGGACAGCTGCTTTAATTTGCCCTGGGGTAGTTCTGCTGATTGAGTTATTTCAGGTACTGGGCAGTTCTGCTGATTGAATTATTTCAGGTGCTGATCAGTCCTACTGATTGATTGCCCTAGGGTGCTGTCTAATGGCAGCTAAGTCCAATGCTCATCAGGGGTTCAGTGGTTCACAATCTACCCCCCACAAAAGGCAGACCCTCCAAACCACCTGCCCACAATCAGGACAGATTGGCCCAAGAGGCCTGCAGAAGACTCCCAGGTGTGTGAAAAGCACAATGCTCCCACTCCTGTTTCGACTCCTGTTCCAGCTCCCTGCTCCAGCTCCCTGCCCTGGTATCCCTGTGTTGCAGTCTTGGTTCAGCAGAGCACCCCCTGCCCAATTAAGACAGACCTGTTTTGAAGTTCTTCGAAAGTATCTTCTTCTAGAAATGTTGTCCTCCAGATATTGTGGATTTTTTTGCTTCAAAATCAGCCTAGAGGCTTCATATGTTGTTGGTTTGAGGGAAGGTTAGAGGAGGTTACAGAAACTCCTGTCTGATCTCCACCATCTTGGCTCCACCCCCGGAAGTCAAGCCACCCCTGCTGTTGGTTTTCTTATTGATATGTTCGATGATGGTAACAGTATTCCTAATATTTAACTGGCCCTGCATTCCTAGTTTAAATCCCATTTGGTCATAATGTAATTATTCTGCTGATAAATTGCTGTAACCACTTTGCTAGTATTTTATTTTAAAATGTTGCATCAATATTAATTAGGGAGATTGGTCTGAAATTTCTTTCTCTGTTTTGGTTCTTCCTGATTTAGGAATTAGTTCTATATTTGTGTCATAGAAGAAATTTGGTCACACTTCTTTTTTACCTATTTTTCCAAATAGTTTACATATTATTATAATTAAGTGTCCTTTAAATGTTTGGTAGAATTCACTGCTGAATTAATCTTGCCCTGGTTATTTTTCTTAGGGAGTTCATTAATGGCTTGTTCAATTTAATTTTCTGCAATGGGACTAAGTAATTTACTTGATCTTCTGTTAATCTGAGTAATTAATATATTTGTAAATATTTGTCCATTCCAGTTAGATTGCCAGATTTGCTGCCGGCCTGCAAATAGCTTCTAATTTTTCCTTTAATTTATTTTTCATTGGTGGAAAGTTCATCCTTTTCATTTTTGATGCTAGAGATTTTTTTCTTTCCATTTTCTAATAAAATTAACCAAAGTCTTATCTATTTTGTTGTTGGTTTTTTTTTTTTCATAAAAACTCTTGTTTTTTATTTATTAATTCAATAGTTTTCTTTCAGTTTTATTAGTCTCTCTTTTGACATTTCATACCTTTTTTAAATGAGACAATTTATCCTCTTTTACCTGTCCCTTCCCTCTTCTCAATGCATTCCTTTGTCATCTCTTAATTTTATTTTTTTAGATATCATCTCATTATATTCACCTTACTCCCAAAACTAAAAACAATTTTTTTCTGTCATAATAATGAGAAGATTCTTAGAAGTTACAAGTATCACTGAGTCATTTGTGAGTGTAAAGAATTTTACTATATTGATTCCCTTAGAATTTCTTTCCTGTATACCTTTGTATATTTTTCTTGAGCTTTGTATTTAAAAGTCAGATTTTCTTTTTTAAAAATAGTAGCTTTTTATTTGTAAAATATATGCATAGATATTTTTCAACATTCACCCTTGCAAAATCTTGTTTTCCAAATTTTTCTTTCTCCTTCACCTCCAGTATCTCTCCTAGATAGCAAGTAATCCAGTATATGTTAAACATATGCAATTATTTTATACATTTTTCTATAATTATCATGTTCTATATTTTAATGGGTGATTTTCTTCATGTTCATATTTTCATACATTTTGTATATTTCATATATATAGAGGCACATAATTCATGTAGCTATTTAGAAATATAAAACTTCCACCATGACAAATTCTTCCTGCATCCCATATGTTTTTGGACATTGTCTATGGTTATTCTCTTGCATGAAATTTTAGATTGTTTCTGTGGCTCACTCATTTTTTAGAATTAGATTTCTAATTTTCCAATTGGTTTTTAGTCTGTTTCTTGGGTCCTTTAATAAATATAATTTTTATTGCATTGTGTTCTGAAAAGGAAGCATTTATTATTTCTTAATTTGTAAATATGTGAGGTTCTTATGCTCTAAAAAATGGTCAATTTTTGTAGTAGGTGCCATTTATTGCCAGTCTCTATGCAATTTTCTCCAGAGGTCTAATAGGATCCTATTATCCTGCCTAATTTCTTTCTTGTTTATTTTGTTGTTAGAGTTGTGAGAGGTGAAGGTTGAGTTGCCACACTAGTATAGTTTTGCTGTATATGTCTTTCTGCAACTGGTTTGATATATTCTGTAGGAATTTGTATGCTTAACCACTTGTTGCATACACAGTTAATGTCATTACTGCTTCACTATTTATAATACCTTTTATCAAGATTATTTTTCTTCCTTATCTCTTTTAATTAGATCTATTTTTCCTTTTACTTTATTTGACATCAGAATTGTTACCCCTCTTTGTTTTAAACTTCAGTTGAAGCATAATCATTTCTTTTTCAGCCTTTTATCTTTACTCTGTATGTGTCTCTGTGTGTCAAATGTGTTTCTTGTAAAGAACAAATTATAGGACTCTGTGTTTTAATCCGTTCTAGTATTTTCTTTCATTTTATGGGAGAATTCCTCCCATTCATCTTCACAGTTATGATTGCCAGATCTTTATTTCTATTTTCTCCCCTGTACATACTTCTGTTCTCTCTTTCCACCTGTACTTAATAGTTTATATATTTTAACCTACCTCACCCACTACCTTATTTCCTATCACTTTTCCCCCTTCTTTTACCTTTTTTCCCCTAGTGTTTCTGCTCTCCTTTCTATACAGACTTTCCCTTTTCTTTCCACTTTCACCTCCTACTTCTTTACAAGGTTAAATAAATTTCTATACCAAACTGAATGACTGTGATTCCCTCTTAGAGCCAAAACAGCTGAAACCAATGAAATCAAGCTTCAGCAAATGTTCATCCCTCTCCCTTCTTCACCCAATTATAATATGTATTTTTTGCCTCTTCATATGATGTAATTTCTCCCATTATACCTCTCCTTTCCTCTTCTTCCAGTACAGATCTTTTCCCACTTCTTAAGTTGATTTCTATATTTCCTTTTCCAGACCTCTCATTTCCTTTCCTCACTTTTCTTCTAAATCTCTTTTAAGATCCTTTTTGAATTCTTCCAAAAGAGCCTTTTGAGATGGAGACCAGTTTATATCACCCTTTGTAATTTCTTCTGGAGACATTTTGTCTTTAATGTCCTCAGGATTGACATCTGTTTTTCCCTGTCTCCATAATTGCTATCTATGGTCAGAGCTCTTTTTGATTTTTTTTTTTTTGCTCATTTTTAAAGGATGAAGTTTACTCTTAGAGAAAATGGGAGATTGCCCCATGTTTCCTCTACAGGGTATAGTGGCTTCCTGCTACCCTGGGGCATGTGCTGCTGCTTGGGCATGGCCAGGTCCTGCTTATTATGCTGTGGTTCATAGGCTCACTATTTGCTTTCTATTGTTGTGTTGGAAATCTCAGAACTAGTCTGCTGATCCACTGGCTTCTGAACTAGGATGGAATAACAAATGCTGCTGTATGTTGATTAGGAGCCTCCCTCCCAGTGAAAATAGTCCAGTTTGCCCTGGGTCTCTCTGCACTGCCCTGCATCTGTGCAGGACTGCAAACCTTCCCCCCTCCCCTAGGCTGATAGAGACAAACCTTTTCTGATGGCCTTCCCAAATATCTTCTGCTGGAAATTTGTGACACTACAAATATTTGTATTTTCTGTCACTCCAGAACCCATTTAGACGCTTGTTCTGGCATTGATCTGAGGGAACTCAGGAAGAGCTCAAAGACCTGGGTACTCGCAGCCATCTTGGCTCTGCACCCCATTCTCTGAAATGGTAGAGAATGGACCTATTATTGATGATGAACATTTGCTGAAGCTTGATTTCATTAAATGCTCTCCAACAAACAGGTGATTTTTTTGTTGTTATAATGAGTTAAATATAACATTTGTTCACTAACAGACCTTACCTCATGCCTGTATCATTGAGATTCTCATCCATACTTAGACAGATTGTGTGCAAACATAAAGGCAAAGGCTAAGAGAAGAAGAGCAATAATACTCAAATAATTGTGTCTGGATCATATCAGCAAGGATCTGCAAAACCGATGTTACCCTAACCCTAAGGGCTAACAACATCAATAAGTTTGTGGGAATTATGTTAGGATTTTACCTTTCATATGTAGTAGTGGTATATTTCTTCCTCTTTGTAAATATAATCCTAGGTTAGGAACTAGGGAGCCATTATTTTTTGTGTATGTTAGTATAAGAGCAAGTTCTTTAGACCTTATAAGAAGGATTTTCCTTCTTGTCCACTTGCTGCCTCACCATCACTTCTAATCTAATATTTGTGAAGAGGCTCTTGGAGGAGATCATTTCTATTTCCTGTTCCCTGGAAACAACCCTTCCTGACAAGAAAATTTGCCCCAGACTGATATAACCCAAAACAAGCAACTCAGAATATTTCCCCTAAAATGCAAATGTTATTCTATATGATAACCAATATTCTACTATTACTCAGTGAGTCATAAGTTATATAGGAATTGAAATATAAATCCCCCCCCATGCTCAAACTGTTAAAAATGCAATTATAGGGGAAAATGCTTCTTTTCAGATGAAAACACCATGCCAAAGTTAAATGATCATAACACTTATAAATAGTGCCTCTTCCCTAGGTATTTTCAATTACTCAATTATATATCAGGTTCGCAGATGTTGGGTTCTTTTGACAATTTATTCTTCTAATAGACTACATTTAACCAAAATCCTTCATCCTTCAGCATAATCTGCATAATAAGAGGGAGCCTTTATGAATATTGAGTATTTTTAGCATTAAAAAAAACAAGTAAACAGGCAAAACAGAATCCATTATGCATAAGAATTGTTGCAGGATATCAACATCTGTCTGGGCAGAGGGGCACTCCACTCTACAGATAACATCTTCATCTTTCTCTGGTAATACCCTGGGAGACTACCTTTGCATTCTGTTGCAGTAGCATTTGATTTTTGTCACCTGCCTTGTTGTTTATCCCACTTCACCTGCAAAGTCTGGACTCTATGGGGAGATTGGGATATATGAGATCTCCACATCTGCCACTCCTATAATTTCTCTTCCTAATTCCTCTAAATTTGCTCCAAGAAAAGTTATAGTTTTGCATAAGAAATGAATTGCCTAAAGAGAAGACATATGTCTTACTTGTCTAAGTGAAACCCTTAAACAGAAATTTTTGTTTTGTATGATATACACTTGACAAAAGCATTCTTCATTATAATGTTATAGAATTTCTTCAAGGCCAATTGAGCAATGGAAAGAATGCCTTTGTAGAACATCATAAAGATACCAATCCATCCTCAAGAAGTCAATATAGAATTTTAAGTTTTCATGGCACCTTTTGCATCTTAGTTTTATCTGTTTATTTCTTGGGAACAAAGCCTTCTTAAACTTTCTTATGCTGTGTAAGGAAAATAATAATTGGGGTAGTGGGAGGAAAAAAAGACCAAAGGCAAAATTCTTCATGATTTATTAATGCCTTTAGAAAATCAGCAAAATCATTCACTTTCTGTGTGATTAAATGTGTTGCTGCTAATTACTTCATATGAAAGAGAGAATGTCCCTTAGAAATATAGCCTGTGCCCTCAAATGTCAAATACAATAATTCCCTTGACTTTATTTTTTAAACAGAAAGATGTTTTTAAGAATCTGATTCTTTATGCACAATTACTGGCTTAAAATAAAATGAGAAAACAGATTCTTTTGGCTTAAAATAAAATAAGGAAGCAGAACTTTACAGTGGAATTTCTTAGGGATAAGCTTAGAATTGTGGGCAATCAATCAAGCTAATTAATGAAGTATTTATTGAGCTGCTTCTGGATACTCAGAATTACAGTTACAAATGATGATTCAAAAGAAGTATGACTGTTAATTTTTGGGGGTTCATTATATTGTTGCAAAGAGAATTCAATTCAAAAGCATATTGGTATGTAATAAAATAAGTGAATATTTAAAGATTCCAAATTCTAAAATTACAGTGTCTTCCTTATAAAAATAGGAAGAGAATTCTCAATTTTATAAATGAGAATATAGTGGCTCAGTCAGATTAAATGGCTTATCTAAAAATTTCACAGGAAGTGGCAGGCCTGTAAGCTAGAGTAATTGAATTTTTTTTCCATGAAGGGGGAAACATCAGAGTGGAGTCTTCAACAAAAACCCTGTGACATAATCATGTTAAAGTTTAGTGGGAAACAATGAAAATAGGTTAAAAAGTGTAGTAAAGGTGAAGAACTGAAAGCAGGATAATAGAGAACAGTCCAAAGAGCAGCATAGAATAAAAGAATGGTGGGAAATAAATTTTTATAGGTGAAGTTCAAGAAGTTTGATACTTAGAGGCAGACTACATTTTAATACATTTTATACATTATCTTTATATATTTTTATGCATTCTGTATATATGTATGTACATACATACATACATATGTTCTATTTATAAATGCCTGTTGTTTCCTCTGATAATGAAGGTAGAGATTTTTTTTCTATGTATGCAGATGCCCTACCATAATACTCTGTACAAAGCATGTTCTTAATAACCTATTATTTATTTATTTATTATTAGAAATATAGTTTGGAGAAAAGAGGCCTGAATTTAAACTTTTTAAAGACCTGGATTCAAATCACACCTTTGATATTAACTAATTTTGTGTGCACAGGAAAGCCTTTTATTTTTTTCTGAGTTTTATTTTTCCACTATATAAAAATGAAAAAAGTCAAGCCTGTAGCATCTATCTCAGAAGACTATTTTAGGAGGCTTCAGAAAAGAAGTGAGAGAAGTTATTATTTTCTCCTATAACCAATTATTAAATTAGGATCAAGACTTTTCTTCCTTTCTATTTTCTTCATTCAGGGACCACTTCTGGTCAATCAGTTAGTCTCTAAAGGAAAGAACAGATGATGAAATTGATCTAGTTCTCCAGGATCCTTGTCCTCACTGTTGGACAGGACACACCTACAAAGAGAATTTATTTCTGATTAAAGTATAAAGAGGATCTAATCTATGTGAATTCTATCCCTAAAAGTATTACATATATACCCTTGAAAAAATAAATTCCTTAATCTAGAAAGCTAGAGACAGATAGTTTCATGATAAAGTCCTTTTTATCAGAAGGAGCTGAAGAAGTTTTAGCTTACCTCCTTATTGACTTGTCCATTCCCTCATTCATTGTTCAGCAATCATGGTTGATTTCCTCCTGTCAGGGACAACTATATTTCCAAAGGTATTTACATACTTGGTGATCTTCATGGGCACCAAGAGACAACACTGACATGAATTCTTGATTACTTGCTAGCCTAATTAATAAATTGATTATTAATTATTCAGAAACTCTGTCTCTTAGGTGTGTGGCTTGTCCTAAAAGAATATTTAGAGGACTTTCTTTGTCTAAAAGCACTCCATAATTTATCAGCATAATTTATTGTTAATATTAACATATTGTCATGCACAAACAACAAATCCACAAAGTATTAATAAAATAATATCATCACACACAAGGTGACAATAAACTATCAATAATAGTATAATAAATTATTGTTCTATTGATGATGATGATAATGATCATAATGATAATGATGGTGATAAAAAGGCATAAGCTCACATAAATAATTTACCATCTTTGAGTCCTAATTTCCTAAGCTGAAAAGTATAGATATTATTCTATCTAAGATCTATTCCATATTTAACCCTATAATCTCTTAAACATTATAAAAATAGAATTTTAGAAAATGTTAATTTGTAGCACTATTCAGAATAAAATGGAAATTGGGGAAAACTAGATGAAAAGAATTTGATGGAAAAGTCCTTAGTGGTCATCTAGTCTAACACATACTTGAAAAATAACCTCCATTATTATAGTTCCAAGAGGGATTCATCTTATCTCTGTCTTTAGGTTTTCAATGAAAGTGAACCTACTACCTACCAAAATAAGCATTTTCACTTTTGCATAGCCCTAAATTAGGAAGACTTCTCTGCAATAGAGTCTAAACTGGTTTCTCTACTACATCTATTTTATTTCTTTTTTCATAGTACCCACTTCAAATATTTGTATAAAGTCCTCATGTCCTCTTCTAAATCTATTTCTAAACTCAAAATCCCTACTTTCTTCAACTTTTTTCTTGACATGTGCTGACACCTTTTACCATCTTGGTTGCCCTTTTCTGGATACTGTCCAATTTAACAATGTAATCACTGAACATAATTATAATACTATATTGACATGTCCAAGGAAGAATAATAAATTTATTATCTTCTCATTGCTATAATCTATTGTGTTATTTTTTCAATTCAATCTAGTAGTTTTGACTTCTAGAGGTTCTACACCACATTTCTACTTAAACTAAAAGTCCACAAAACCCCAAAATATTTTTCATATAAACTAATATCTAATAATGTTTTATTTATAATATTGAATTACTTTAGCCAAAATATAGAACTTTACACTTAGCTTTATTTAATTATATCTTTATTAGATTAAGCTCAATATTATATGCTGCTTGAAGAAAGACACATTACAATAAAGTATTGAATAAAAGTGAAATTTTATATTAAGAATGATGTCAATAAAGAAAATGAATAGAACAAACCAGTATTAAAGGAAGCATCATTTTTGAGAGGAGGTCATTTAAAGTAGAGAATAATTTACTTGATATATTACACTAAGGTAAAGATTAAGGCATAGGTCAATAATTAAGCATTGGAAGGGTTCAGATAGAAAACAGTAAAAACTTTTCTGGGCCAGAGTGATTGATGAGACAGTAAAGAAGCATTGAACACCAGCCCCCATTTTCCCTCTTTCCTTTATCAAAAATATATAACAAATAACTTTAAGGGTGTATTGGAAGGGCTTCCCTTCTCCCCACTGAAAATTATGGTGACTGTGAGCACATGGCAGCTAAATGACATATGTTGTCTCAAGAAAAATTAAATTACAAAGACATGTAATTCTCCTCTCTCTCTCTTTCTCTCTGTCTGTCTGTCTGTCTGTCTCTCTATCTCTCTCTTCTTTTCCTCTTTTTCCTCCTCCTCCTTCTCTTTTTCCTCCTCTCCTTTCTCACTCTTCCTCTCGCTATCAGATATTTTGAATTAAATATTTCTACCCTTGTCAGCAACCTTTCCACTAACTCCTTCAGAAGATAAACATGATCATTATAATGAGTCCAACCTCACTCCTGGGTTACCAGAGCATATTGCCCTGGATGTAATTCGTTTGACAGTGCAGAGCCTAGTGGAGGTGAAAATACAAATTAAGCAGTCCCACACAACATTTCATATTCTGAAGTTTTAAGTAGTTGTAAATCATTACTGTTCCTCCTTAAAGTCTTTGCTCAAGCGCTTTTCAGGCTCTTATGTTAATTACTTCTCTATGTAGAAAAAATAAATAGATGTTTCTATATTTGATCTACTTCATAAATTGAGCACCATTCTGATATCTGAAATTAGGGAGACTTTGGACATAAATTAAACTTAAGCATTAAAAGTTCTTTTTTTTTTTTATCCTCAGGGGCTTTAGGTTGAAGATTAAAAGAGCAAAGAATGTGAAAAAAGAAACTCAACATCTCTCTCTAAAAGTTAGGTTTTGTTCTTAGAGAAAGAGGGAAAAAAATTGAGAATGTAAGCTGCTGTCCAACACAGTATGATTGATGCTAATTTTTTTATTAGCTAGACGTTGCATCTTAGACAACTTTGGAATCTGTTTTCTCACCTTATAGTATAAAAGTACAGTGAAAAAAGAAAGTAGGGGTACCATACAAAATTGTATGGAATGAGCCCGGGGACCAGGGATATATTTTGTGTATTTCTCAAATTTTGCTCCTATCAGTACTAGTTATAGCATCACCATAATAGCATTAGAAGGTTGGTTCTAATACGTTCTTAAGGAATAATGTATTATCCAACCTTATTGTTTATGTCTGTCCTGGATATCTTTCACTTCCTTCTTTCATAGCCAGAAAATGTTCATTTATGCTTGAATATTTTTAAGATTGTATAGATAATGTTATATCTTTCATATCTCATATATAATGAAAAGTCTGTGAATTAGAGTCATGGGACATGAATTCAAATATTAGTGCTGCTACTGTCTCTATAATCCTGGGAAATTCACTCAACACGCCTGGACCTCATTTTCCTAATTTTAAAAATAACTTTGAAATTGCTGATTTTCTAACTACCTCTTTGATTCTTTTTTTTTAAATTTTATTTTATTTGCATAACATATGTGTGGGCAATTCTTCAACAATAACCCTTACATAGCTATCCGTTACAAATTTTCCCCCCCCAACTCCCCACCCCTCCCCTAGATGGCAGGATATCCACTACATGTTAATTATGTTAAAATATTGGCAAATCAAATATATGTATACATATTTCCAAACTTATCATTGTTGTGCAAGAAAAATCTTATCTACACAAACGATATATCAGATAAAGGAAACACAATGTAAGCAAACATCAATCAAGGAGTATGAGAATGTTATGTTGTGGTCCACATTTCGCATCCCTCTCTCTGGGTGTATATGGCTTTCTTCAGTGAACAATTGGAGGTGGTTTGAAACATTTCATTGTTGAAGAGAGCCATGTCCATCAGAATTGATCGTCATATAGTACTGTTGTTGCCGTGTATAATGATCTCCTGGTTCTGCTCATTTCACTCAGCATCAGTTCATGTAAGTCTCTCTAGGTCTCTTTGAAATCATCCTGCTGGTCGTTTCTTATAGAACAATAATATTCCATAATATTCATATACCATAATTTATTCAGCC
>JAJPUD010029309.1:0-13994 GCA_023553655.1 Myrmecobius fasciatus
CTTTCAAGGAATTCATCTAGTTTATTTAGAGATACACGATCTCATCTGTTTATTCTTTTGGATGAATTCTGCCAGAGATTTCTTATTTCAAAGCATAACGGTTGAAAAAAAAATTCACTAATGTCTTTGTTTATCATATCAATACCCGAGTTTTTTTCTTTCACATCTTTACTATGATAGGAAAAACTTTTGAAGTTTATTCTTATCACATCTTTTTGTAGGTCTAATAGAAATACATCTATTTTCAGTTAATGAAAATGCTAATTTAACCAAATAAACACTCACACAGATACATATATAGATATGTATATATGTATACACACATATATAGATGTATACATACACATACAAACACACAGCTAAGTAACAGTGAAATAGCACTGAGCAGCAAAACCATTTCTGTCACTTGATGTCTAAATTTCATCTTAACAAGATTGTTATATATATTCAAAAAATAAAATCACAGAAGATAATTAATAAGTAGATAGCCTGTTCACTTTGAATTCTAAAATAAAGATGATTGAAAGCATAAAAGTGAAGAAATGGATTATATATTGACCATCCACTATGATAAAAATCTTATTTAAGTCTTAGAGGAAAAATGGAGATAAAATAATCATATGTAGATCATAAGCATAAAGAGAGAATATAATTTTTCTTTGCTATGCCATTAAAATAATGAATTTTCAATGAGAGCAATAACCTAACAAGACTTAGTAAAGTTGGTGGAAGAGGGGCTAGAACTAGGGCATGAATGTCAGGTGACATGATGACAACAAAGGAAGATTGGAAGTGGGAAGTGCAAAGTGTTGACATCTGGTTTCTTGCAAGGAAGTGGCTTCCTAATTAGCTATGCCCAAGTTTTCATCAACAATCTTTTTGACCCAATTGAAACTCTTCTGTGACCTCATGGCCAAGGTTTCTGACCCACACTATGAGAAACACTCAATCTAAACAGACACAAATTGTTCCAAACCACACACTTATTTCTTCTAATCTATCAAATGGATGATAGTTAAATATAGCAAGTGAGAACTATATACCCTCACCGACTTGCACAAAAGCAATGCACCTCTCTTTTTAAAATGAATAATCATTGATTAAAATTGATAACATATATTTTAAGAAATCCAGCATTGAAAACTGATATGAATTAATACAAAAACAAGAAACATTTTGCCAAGATTATTTTTAAATCTAATCTTCTGTAAATCAAGAAGTGTTATATAGAGCTATATCAATTCTTTTATCATTTTAATCAATCCTAAATATTGAATTTAACTTAGAAATCAATTTAAGTGCATAAAAATACAACTGAATTTTTTCTGACTGTGAAAGAAATTATGACAAATTATAACAATGTAATTTAGCTGAGAAGAGGAATTGTTATCCAGTGGCAATCTTTACCTAGTGATAATTTTTATGGTAATTCCAAGACAATGGTTACCAAAAGTTTCTATTGAAAACATCTAAATTAGAAAACTTGTCCAAGTTTTATGTATTTGTGTACATTTATTTGCGTGTGTATTATGTGTGTATATACGTGTACATAGGTACATGCATTATATGTTATGTGTATATGCATGTATAGTCTTACATACAATGTTCAAGTTTTATTTATGTAAACACATATAATTCTTATATAAAATATATATAGATACATGTGTGTGTAAAAATTTGTGTCTATTGTTCCTCCTCCTCACATCAGAGAGCATCTCTTATAATGAATTATTTAATTGTCTGTCTTAGGTTATGTATGTGCATTCATTTTTTTTCATATTTCCATGACTCATGTTGGGAGAGAAATATAAGAACAAAAAAGAAAAAACACAGGATAACTCAGTCTCCATAGCTGTATCTCTGGGTGCAGATGGCCCTTGCCATTGAAAGTTGGCAAAAAGTATTAGAGTTGCCTTGGATTGTTTAATTCCTGAGAAGAACCAAGTCTTTCAGAGTTGGTCATCACACAATTTTGTTGTTCTGTACAATGTTTTCCTGGTTATGTTTGTTTCACTCGGAATAAGTTTCAGTCTTTCCTAAAATCAGCCCATTCATCATTTTATAAAACAATAATAATCAATTTTTTCCATATACCATAATATATTTCCCAACTGATGGGCATCTACTAATTTTCCAATTCTTTGCTAACAACAACAAAAAAAGAACTGCTACAAAAATTTTATGTGTGTAGATTTTTTCCCCTTTTTTGTGATTTCTTTGAAATACAGACTCAGTAGTAACCCTAATGGATCAAAGCGTATGCTCAGTTATACAATCCTTTGGACATAACCCCATATTGCTCTCCAGAATGTTTGGATCATTTCAGAACTCCACCAACAATGTACCAAAGTCCCACTTTTCCCACAATTCCTCCAACATTTATCATTATCCTTTCTTGTCATTTTAGCCAAACTAATAGGTGTAAGGTGGTTTATAAGAATTGTTTTAATTTGTTTCTCTAATTAATAATGATTTGGAGCATTATTCATGTAACTATAATAGATGATTTTAATTTTTACCATTTAGCAACTGGGGAATAACTTGCATTCTTATAAATGTAACTCAGTTCTCTATATATTTTAGAATGAGGCCTCTATCAGAAATATTGATTGTAAAGCTTGTTCTCAACTTTCTGCTTCCTTTCTGATCTCGGCTGTATTGATTCTTTTTGTAAAAAAATACTTTAATTTAATGAAAGCAAAATTATCCATCTTATATTTCATAATATTCTTTAGTTCTTCTTTGACCATAAATTTCTCCCTTCTCTAATGATCTGACAGGTAAACTGCCCTCTGATCTTGTAATGTGTTTATAGAATCAGCCTTTACTCCTAAGTCATGCACACATTTTGGCCATTATTTTTGTATGGGCTATAAAATATAAGGTCTATACTAAGTTTCTGACATACTATTTTCCATTGTTCCCAGAAATTTTGTCAAATCATGAGTTCTTATCCTAGAAGCTGAAGTCTTTGTCTTTATTAATATAATTAATAATATTTCAAAACAAAAAAAAGAGGGAAACAGTAGCATAGTAGATCTTCACATAACATATCTAACAATTTGCATGCTAGATAATATTTGTGAACATTTTACATCTAAAAAAAGATGTGATAGAAATATCTTTCAAGACATCTTGTTTCATTATAATTTTGCATCAATCATTTCTTAATTTTCTGTTTCATTGTTCTTGTTCTTTGGTTGTATTATTATTCGTTTTTACATTCTTTTACAGGTATACTTTTTTATTGGTATATAAATGAGCATTGTACTTTGTCAAATGTTTGTTTCATATCTTCTGAGTTAATCATGTGGTTTTCTATGGGTTTTTGGGGTTTTTTTGGTTTCTTTTGTTGTTTGGTTTGCTTTTTTATATAATTAATGATATTGGTTGTTCTAGTGTGGAACCATTCTTGTATCTTTGCATAAATCTGACTTATTCATGATAAATGATTACTTGTATGAATTACAAGTGTATGATTTTTTTAAAAATTGAATAGCTATTAATTAATTATATCTGTTCAGAATTATTCTGAATTTTACCCTTCATGGATTGTTTATTTGGATTATATCTACTTTTATAATCCAAATCTGTTAAGCATCTGCTTCACTTCTTAATTTCAAAGTCTAATTTGTATACTTTTTGGTATTAATTATTCTATATAATTTGACATAATTCTGTGTATACTCTAAAACTCAGTCTCCTTCGCCCACTCATATATACATATATAATTTGGTTATTTCTTTATAAGTCCTACTTTATTTTCAGAAATTGGATTAAACTTTTTATTTGATTTTCGGTTAAGTTTTTCAGTTCTCTATTTTGAAAGTATTCTTATTTTTTTCTTTTGTGTTCTCAATTTATTAAGTGCATAATTGTCTAGTTTCTGGTAAATCTTTTATTTCTTCTGTTTTTATTTTTATTTCAAATTACTTATTTTCTATTTTATTGATTTGGTTAAGGGTTTATAAATTTTAATAGTTTTTAAAGAATTAACTTTTTTTAAAGTTTTTTTTGCATTCTTTTAGGTTCCTTTTTTATTGTCTTTCTTTTTTAAGTTTCTTTTGCAAATTCATCTTTATTTATTTCCCCTTCTTTCTGAGACCTTAGGCAATTCCAGTCTATTTTTTTTTCTTTTATCCCTCTATAGCTCACTTCCTGACTCCTCCTTGACAGAAATTTTCTGGGTATCTAGATGTCAAAGTTATCATAGTTTCCTACCATGTTAGACAATTCTTATTCAACTGGTCTTTTTGTCTCTGCTCTTAAGTGATTTCTGAAGAAGAAAGAATTAACACTAGAAGTACTAATATACATTGAGATTTGTTGTAGTATAAAACTACTACTTTAGTCCAAACAAATTACTGTCTTTTTGCCGTTTGTTGCTAAGAGGAATGGAGATAGGGGGTGGTTGAGTTCTGCTTTAATATAGGGGATGAGCTTTTACAGCCGTTCTGGTCAAGTATGATGATGAGAAGGGGAAGAAGTTTTGAATGAGAGTGTCTGATCATTTAGTTCTAGTGACTAACTCTGATTGTTCACTGTATTTAAATTCATCAGGATTCTTGGTGTCTAAGACTGTGGAGACAACTGAAATGACTTTTCTATCTTGTGTATGATTCTGATTTTAGAGAGCTCTCTCTGAGGGCTCATGAAGATTGGAGAAAATGTCTTAATGCTGATTTACACAGATGTTTTACCCCATAATGTTGTTTCCCCAAATTTGACTCATTTACCCTTCTTGGACATTCAAATATTCCTCAACTCCATGGTGGAATATAGTGCAAGACAGATCTGAGTGGATTTAGCCTTGCATTGACTTATAACTCCCTTATATCTGCCCTTCCCAGTAAGAACAACAGTTATATACCAATTCCTTGCCTTTGATTTTTTTTTCAATCAATGCTCATTGAATAGTAGTGCTTTCTTTTAACAAGATTTATTGTTGCATTTTATTCTTAACACTTTCAACAGTGCTTAGAAAATGCTAATCACTAAAATGGTAATTTCATCGTATTCATTCAAATTAAATGTGAATGTTTCAAATTTATTGCTCTTCTTATAGTTGTTATTTGGTATTACATTTAGGCAAATATATTGGTTAGTCTAGTATTAGTATATAATACACACTTGAAGTATAGATTTTCAAAGATTTGAGTATAATGGAATGCATTTGTCATAAGTGTGATTTAAGATTTTTCTAAATTCATTAGTGGCAGCATTGACTCTATTGATAGAGGTCAAAACCCATCCATGCTTTCTAATCCCTATATATATATATATATATATATATATACATATATATATATATATATGTATATATATATTCCCTATAGTATATACACAATGTCTTAGAAACTTCCCTCTGTCCTTTCTAATATTTTACCAATATAAATGCAATATGTTAGCTGTTCTTTGCTTTTGTTAAATGATAGTCCAACTTTATTTTTCTGTTCACAGATGTCCTCGTTATTCATTTTGGCAGCACTTTTTACCTCCAAGTCACCTTTTGTAGTATACTAAACCTTGCCCATAACAAACATGAATCTTTGCTGTTTAACTCACCTAAAATTTTGATTATCTGTAGACTGTCAAATTCAATGATTTACAGCCATATATTGACACTGAGAGAATACTGTTGATTAAAAAGAGGCTTTTTGCAAGATTCCAAGCTTTCATACATTGAAATTTGCTTATTAAAAAAAGTTACATGTAATATCATTTACATCTTTTTATGATTCATAAAGCAATTCATCATCTATAACATATGAATGTCATCATTCTGAATATCAATTAAAACATTTGTGACCTTGCTGATTTTTAAAGGTTTACTGGTTCATATAATGCTACATAAATAAGCTTTTGCTATGGAATATATGTTTACATATTATTTTTACATATACATATATGTGCAATCATTTATGACCTTATTCCACTTATATTTAGATGGTACATACAGTAGTATTAAATGTATTCTTCTGTATTATGCTTGGGTGATTGTTTTTAATTATCACATTCAATAAAACTAACTAAAAACTGTGTAGTACTTAAATAGAAATGCCAGTTCTTAATTTGCCAAATGTTTGCAGGGAAACTGAAAATTTTCTCCTAAATAACAAAATTGCATAGACACATCTGCATTCTGATCAGTATGCAGAAGTCTGTGAAAGTGGGCTAACTTCCACCAGTGAGAAACATCTAAGGAAAAGCTAAACTAGAGAGCATCCAGACAAATATTCACACTCATGTTCACACACACACACACACACACACACACACACACATGCAATGTTGCATGGTTTCATAAATATTCTAATAGCGAATTAAGATCAAAGAATACCCAAGAGTCATGGGAGTGGAAACATTTCAAGAATACTGGGATTTCTGATCTGGGAAAATATAAGGTTATCTAAAACCTTTCCCTGTTATTTACCATATATCTCTGCTCATTCATTTACTGCTGATCAGATTATTGAACATTTAAATAAAGACAACATAGATTTTAGCAATAATGCCAATTCTAATATATGTGCTTGAAGTTCTTTAACTTGCCTTATGATGCGGCATCTGAATTATATTTATACTTTTCAATGATAACTTCAGTGAGATTCAATTAGTCTGGAAATGTTAGTATCCTGAATAGAAATGAAATACAGCATAGGAAGAATAATCCATATGGCTGACTGTTGTATTTCCTAAATATGGATGTGTATTATCTTCCAATCAGTACTGCTGAAATATTCAATATCAATCATATAAAGTGCCAATGACAAAATTTGTGGACCAACCATATGGATCTTTCCACTGACTATGTCCTATAGGTAGACATGGCCTTTGTTTATTCTCTATAATTAGCACAGGTCAGTTTTCATAGAAAATAAATATGCAATTAGAAGCCACAAGTTGAATGCTCTCAAAATTCCCCTCACAAAACAACTTTAAAATAAGAGCTGAAATAAAATTCTGGAGCAACAAAACCAAGCAAAAATCAAGATGAGAAATTCTTCAGCCTAAGAAAATTTAGAAAGTCTACACAAGTTTGCTGAAGGAGGATGGAAGTCTTCTGGAGCCTCCACACAGGGTCAGCAAGAACAGCTGTCCAGCAATTACAAAAGCTCTCAGACCAAAAGAGTAAGGGAGTTGAGCAACTGGTCAGAAAATGATGACAAGGCACCCTTTGATGGTACTGTTTTCACTGGCTCTCATTGGCAACTCTATTGCCCATACACAATTGTGGGTTGTACTTCCAGAGAGAGGAAAACTGCCGGTGGTTAGTCAGAGGGGAGCACTGGCCTTGGATGCAGATGAAAGTAAAGTATTAGAGCTTGTTGCTGAAGGGAACCAGGTTTGATATCAGAGTGTAAATCAGGAGAGCAATTACAATACCTCTCCATAAAACCATCTTAGAAGCATCAACAACTTACATATTCTCAGAACAAGCTCTGAAAACAACAGCCTAAAAAAACCCAAAGTGTGGGACAGTACCTCCCCATTCCCAAGTGAGTTAAGCACAACTTTAACCAAAGTTCAATGTCAAGAAATAGTCTAGACACTTGAGCAAACAACAATCACAAAAACAGTATTTGACTATAAAAGTTACTATATTGTTAGAGAAGACTAAAACAAAAAACTCAGAAGATGACAACAATGTGAAAACAACCTCAAAAAATGCAAACTGCACTAAAGCTAATCAAGAATTTTTGGAAAATTTTCAAGATAGAGATAAGATCTGTAAGAGATAAAATAGAAATAAGAACTGTCTGTCTTTTTCTATTTTTTCTTATTTTGAACTTAGTTTTCAATAAATATATTTTTAAACATACCATAGACAGTGAAATCATATAAAAACACTTTATACCAATTTTCTCTAATAAAAGCCTCATTTCTGAAACATAATGAGCATAGAACTGAGTCAAATTTATAAAAATGAAAGTGATTCCCCAATTGCTAATTTTTTTTTTTGCTTTTTGCTGAGGCAATTGGGGTTAAGTGACTTGCCCAGAGTCACACAGCTAGGGAATGTTAAGTGTCTGAGACCAGATTTGAACTCAGGTCCTCCTGACTTCAGGGCTGGTGCTCTATTCACTGTGCCACCTAGCTGCCCCCCAATTGCTAATTTTTAAAGAATAAAAACAGGAAGTTTTCAGAAGAAGAGATCAAACTGTATATAGTTATATAAAAATACTGTAAATCACTATATATTCTAGAAAAGAACATTAAAACAACTCTGATATACCTCTTATGCCTATCAGAAATGATAAATGTTGGATGGGCTTGAGGTTAAAAGAGTACACTGATAGAGTAGTAAACTGGTCAAACATTCTGGAGAACAATTTAGAACCACGTCCAAAAGGATTATTATTTGGATACTATTTGACCCAGTAACACAATTATTAGGTCTGCATCCCAAAGAGATGAAAGAAAGCGATCTATATGTACAACATTTTTATATATTTCTTTTTGTTGTAGTAAAGAATTAGAAATCTAGAGGATGCTCATCAATTGTGGAATGGTTGAACAGGTTGTAGCATGACTTTGATGGAGTATTATTGTGATGTGGGAAATGATGAGAGGGATGGTTTCAAAAATAAAAAGGAACATAGAAAGATCTATGTTAACTGATGCAGAGTGAAATCAGAAATGAAGATAATTATGCACATTAAGAGCAATGCTGTAAAGATCAACTGTGAAAGAGTCAGCTAGTATGGTATTCCTGGATAAAAATTGCTATCCACATCCAAAGAGAAAAGTGATGATCTCCTAGTGCAAAGTGAAGTACAATTTTCTTGCATGTTTTTTTTTAATATGGCTAAGATAGAGATATGCTTTGAATAATATTACATGTATAATTAAAATCATATTTTTGCCTTCTCAGTGCGTGGTAGAGAATGTGGTAGGAAAGCAGATAAATTAGAATTCAAAATTTAAAAAGGAAATAAATTTCAGTACACAAATAAAATAATGAATGTACCCATCTATAGGTTTGGGGAGGTAAGGAAGACAATGGAGATTGACAGTTAAAATTAGGAGAATCCTAAAAGATTTTTTTTTGTTTTGTTTTTCAATTAAAATTGGGGAGGGAAGTTTATTTCTTTCTAAATATCTTTATAAGATTTTGCAGCTTTCCAAGGTATTATGAAATTTGTTCTTCTTTTCCTTTTGAATCAAATACATTAAGATTGAATCTTAAAAATAACACATGGATATCAGAATGGTCTACCATAAATATCCATAATGGATTTATCATTAACTACTGAGTGAACCCATTGCATCTTATTGCATTTTTTGAAGCTGCATAAGAAGCATATCAGCTTATTACTTGATTTATTAAAAATCAGTTTTATGAACCTAAAGAAAAAAAAGGAAATGACCTGGAGCAACTATCTAAAGAGAAAGAGAAAAGCAAAACATTTAAAAGAATGAATAACCACCATTAAAAACTCATAGTCACTGAAGATAAGTAAAAAAGTGGTATACTTCTAAAATATAAATTGATTTTGCAAATTTTTTGGTCATCATCAAAAATGATTTTATGAAGATTTTATGAAGAACTTCATTTTATGTGGTATTATGAATTTCTCTTATTAAACAGTGACACTTTCTTTATCTGAATATTTATCATGATGTAATTGTGATGTTCATAATTGTCATAATGTCATTTATGCTGGATATATGTCTGGGGTCCTCACTACTCAGTAAAGGAAAGACCCTCATCCTTAAGTTGAACAGCTATGTGTCTTATTATTTTTGTTCATTTACTTTAACATATTTTTCTTTAAGTTGGGAGATTTTATGTGCTTAGGAGTCATTTATAAACATTTTAAATATATGTCTTAATAACTTAAGATTTAAAATATCTTTTAGAGGTCACATGATACTTTATTTAAATTCCGTATCAATCACATTCCAAAGGATGATTTTTTAAAAATCTGCTAAAATTTGAATAAAATTGAATAAATTTCAATTCCATTTTACTAAAACCCATGAGATAAACATAGCCTCATTTTTGAAAGTCACATGACTTCAAATATAATTTTAATATTTGTCCTAGTCTATAAGGAAAGAAATTAAATAAAGAAAAAAATTTTAATTATTTTCTAACATTAAACATCTAACATTAAAAATATTAAATTCCTTATATTTACCATAGTGTTTTATTTGTTGTTAAAATTCAAACAAAAATGATGTAGACAAGTAGACAAGTAATAGTTAGTTAAATACTTCAATATACAGAGAACACTACTTGTAATAAAGAAGACCTCTGTTAAAATCCAGTCTCAGACATTTACTAATTATATGAGCCTGGATAAGTAACTTAATCTGTCCTGTTCAGTTAACTCATCAATTTTTTAAAAAAGCATCTCACTCCCAGGTCTGTATAGAGGATCAAATCAATTGATATTTCAAAAGTTTTGTGAAACTTATGACACTACATAATTTTGAAGAACTATGCATATTTTCATAAAGAGTGTGTGTTGTAGTGAGAATTGCTGGAGACTTTGATCCAGAGGATTTATTTTCAAATTTGACTTCTACTGCTATGTGTATGATAATGCTTAAACTCTTCGATCCTTTCATGTTGTCTTCATTTATAAAGTGGAGAAGTTGGTTTAGATTAAGATCTCCAAACATTCTAACATTCTATCATGAGAAAATGATGGACCAGATTATTCATGAACTATAATATTTTGCCCTTATCCAATCCTTCTCTCATCTATATAAGAGTTGGCCTCTGTTCCTTATTTCAAAGATGAATGTATTTTGGACAGCTCAAGAATAGGGTAAAGTTAAAAGAACTGGCTTTGGAAACAAATCCTAAATCTACTCTTTAATGCTTCTGTGAACTTGGACATATCCTATCTCTGCGGTTCAGTTTATTGTTCTCTTAAATGAAAAGGTTAGACTTCATTGCATGATCATTAAAGTGGAGGTCTAACTTGATTTAAGATATTGTTACTATTTTGGAGTCTACTGCACTTTTTTACCTATTAGAATAAAATAAAAATCCAAAGTACTAAAAACTCTTTAGATGGCTTTCTTCTGGTGCCATCTTCTTGAAGTGCCTTTTCCATGACAGTTTGAGTAGCTGCCAATGATTCATTTCAAAATTCATGCTCTAATAATATTTTTTCATCTTAGCTCTTTAGCTCAGAAGGTTCTTCCAATAACTAGGATAACTGCTAACTGTCTTTGATGCAACAGTTTTAAGATTCACAGATAATAAAGTTGGAAAAGAATTTTAGAGATTATCCATCTCATTCCATACACTCAACAGGAATCTTTTCCATGACACACATGAAAAGTAGCCATCCGGCTTCAGCTTAAAAAAACCGCTTTTGATAGGAAATCTGTCATGTTCTGAAGCAGTCCACTATATTTTTGGACAGCTACCCTTTCCCCCACACTGAACTGAAACCTATTACACTTGAAACTTCTACCCATAAAAAAATGGCTCATCTTTTCTTTTAGAAATATTTTACCACCACTATATCACCAGGTTAAAATAAAAATGACAACTGCTTTATAAATTATTTTCATTTCTTTTAAAGAATAAATTTTAGGGCATGAATAACTATCATTAATATAATATGTATATATATATATGTATATGTATATAAAATGATCTATGTTTTATAAAATGCAAAGTAGTTTGTTAGAGACCTATATTTTTTTCTTGTTCTTGAGGTGTTTCTCTTCTCCCTCTCATATAGGAGTCTCCCCCAACACAATCCCTTCCAAACCTTTTTTATTAATCCAAATAGGAGTGATGGTTGCCTAGCACCTCCTTTGCCATTATTTGAATTATGAATTTAAGTAAGGAGATTGTGATATTTCTCTCCCCAAATTTTCAGGTCTTTGATATGAGCAATGCTATCTGCAATGTTGAGTTAGCTGAAAGTACTGGGCTTTCCATTTTCTTAGGGAAACTCTCATGGAAGAAATCTTGTTTACATACAAATATGAGAAATCAAGACTTTCACCAGACAACTTTTTTTTTAAATAATGCAAAATGCCAGCTTAAGTTCTTCAGCAGTTCTAAATTCATTTTCCTATTTGTCCATGAGGTTTCTCTTCCTTCATCAACTTTTTTCTGATTTTTTTTCTCCCTATGGGAGAATTTTGTTTTTCCTAATTCAAATGTTTCCTCATTGCACTCATTAGAGGCTGAGGAATCCCTGGGGAGTAAGGTTTCCCCTCAGCACATTTCCTTCTAGTATGTTAGCAAATTTAACACTTATCCTCCTCAATTCCTTACTAGCAAGAGAGCTACTGGAGATGCCACCTGATCTACTTTTAAGTAGTCTAACTGCCCAACTTTTAAATTTTACTATAGAGAATATGAAACAAACAAAAATAAAAATATTAATTTTGATAATACAAAATTAAAATATACATGCACTCTCCCTAGATGTTCTACTGATTCTTCCAGCTAGCTACAAAAGGAGGTATATAAAACAGCTACAAAAATATCTTAAAATAAAATTATTAATCACTCTTGGAGATGAGGATGAATTTTAGCCCTAAATTCATTGCTTTCTCTGCTTTACTGATTTATTTGCTTTTGTTTATTCTTTTCTTTATGTATTTATTTGGTAATCTGTATCTATTTATCCATCTATGTATCTATAAGCTGTATTTCTGTCTTTTGTCTGACTTTTATTTGTAAATTTAAGGTCATTGTCCTTAAGAGTTACCTTTTTCTCAGGCTTGATTGAATGGCAAATGAAGCTCTCAAGATCCTAAATTGAGGTAGGTTTGGGTGATCTTGTTTGCTGGCACAATTAGGCTTTTCTTGAACCTCATATATGATTATACATCTGGCTCTGGGGGCCCTAATGTATCCATAAATGTCACTATTTTGCATGTTCGCCATTAGATATTAACCTTTCACTTTAACCACTGATACAAGTCTCCATAGAGACTTCATTTTCAGCTCCTCAATTCCCCTGTACTTCTTGTACTTTTTGTACTTGTACTTCTGATTTTCTGAATTGCAACATTGTTGCTTTTCTGAGTCTTACTCTGGACATCCTTAGTTTCCCCCTTAGTTAAAGTTATCTACAGAAGGAAATGGAAAACCACTCTGGTATTTTTTCCAAGAAAACACTAAATGGCATCATGGAGGGTCAGCCATGGCTGAAAAATAACTCAACAACAGTTTCCATTTGTACTTCTACTTTGTAATACTTTCCATACCGTGCCTGTGAAGGGTACCACCCCATGTGCACTCTTTACTGTTTACCTTTATTTTATAAAGTGTCTTCTCTCATCAGATGGTAATCTCATTGAGAATGTTTTTTGGGGGGAGGACATTTTATCCCCAGTGCTATACAGCTCTATTAAACACTACTTTTAAGAGTGTTTGGAACCAAGTAGGGAGTTAAATGCTTAATATGTTTGCGTTACTTCTTTATATACCTTATTCCTTGGAGTCTGCACACCCTAGAATATCCATTCATGATCTTAGTCCTCTTCCCCCAGTGCTGAGTTTCTGCTGGCAGCTCTGTCTTGGAGAGGGGCCAAGGCCAGCCAGCCTTCATTCTCCTGCCTCTTCTTTGGGATTTCCAGACTAACACCAGTGGACCTATCTATGTTCCCTCTCTCATTTCCTGTTCCTTACCTTCATTCCCTTCAACTCTCTCCTCCTATCTCTTCCGTTTTGTTCTTCTTTCCCTCCTTCCCTCTTCTCCCCTGTGTCCCTCTCCCCCTCTCTTACCTGTCTCCCCACTCTCCCTACCTCCCTCCTTGTCTGTCTCTGTCTGTCTCTCTCCCTCCCTCTTCCTCTCTCTCTCCTTCACTCTGTCTCTGTCTTTCACTCTCTGTCTCTGTCTCACTCTCTGTCTCTACCTCTTCCTCTTTCTCTCTTTTCTCTCTGTCTCTCTCCCTCTCTCATTGACTCTCTCTGTCTCTCCCTCACTCTCTCTCCCTTACTCTCTCTTTCCCTTCCTCTCTCTCTCTCTCTCTCTCTCTCTCTCTCTCTCTCTCTCTCTCTC
>JAJPUD010029310.1:0-13993 GCA_023553655.1 Myrmecobius fasciatus
GATTTCCCAGTTTGATGCTTCCCTCCTAATCTTGTCTGCATTACTTTCATTTGTACAGAAACTTTTTAACTTAATGTAATCAAAATTATCCATCTGGTGTTCAATTAGGAGTTCCAGATCTTCTTTGCACATAAATTTATTCCATCTCCACAGGTCTGAGAGGTAAACTATATTACATACCTCTAACTTACTTACAAAATCATTCTTTATATCTAGATCTTGAACCCATTTAGATGTTATCTTGGTATGTGGTGTTAGGTATGGGTCAAGCCCTAATTTCTTCCACACTAGTTTCCAATTTTCCCAGCAGGTTTTGCCGAATAGTGAGTGCTTATCCCAAAAGCTGGGGTCTTTGGGTTTATCAAACTCTAAATTGTTAAGGTTATTGCCTAGCTTGTCCTGATAACCTATCCTGTGCCACTGATGGACTGCTCTATTTCTTAGCCAGTACCAAATGGTTTTCATGACCGCTGCTTTATAATATAGTTTTAGATCTGATACAGCAAGGCCACCTTCATCGGCCTTTTTTTTTTTTTTCATTAACCCCCTTGAAATCCTTGACCTTTTGTTCTTCCAAGTGAACTTTGCTACTATTTTTTCTAGATCTATAAAATAATTTCTTGGGAGTTTGATTTGTATGGCACTAAATAAGTAGATTAGTTTGGGTAGTATTGTCATTTTTATTATGTTCGCTCTGCCTACCCATGAGCACTTAATATTTTTCCAATTGATTAGGTCTGATTTTATTTGTGTGGAAAGTGTTTTGTAGTTTAGTTCGTATAGTTCCTGACTTTTCCTTGGCAGATATATTCCCAAATATTTTATCCTATCATCTGCTTTTTGGAATGGAATTTGTTTTTGTATCTCTTGCTGCTGAACTTTGTTGGTAATATATAAAATGCTGATGATTTATGTGGATCAATTTTGAATCCTGCCACTTTGCTAAAGTTGTGAATTGTTTCTAGTAGTTTTTTAGTTGAGTCTCTAGGGTTCTCTAAGTATACAATTATGTTATCTGCAAAGAGTGAAAATGTGGTTTCTTCATTACCCACTCTGATTTTTTTATCTCTTTTTCTTCTCTTATTGCTAAAGCTAACATTTATAATACAATATTAAATAGTAATGCTGACAGTGGGCAGCCTTGTTTCACTCCTGATCTTATTGGAAATGGTTTTAGTTTGTCTCCATTGCATATGATGCTTGCTGATGGTTTTAAATAGATGCTACTGATCATTTTAAGGAAAAGCCCATTTATTCATATAATCTCTAGTGTTTTTAAATAGGAAAGGGTGTTGGATTTTATCAAATGCTTTTTCTGCATCTATTGAGATAATCTTATGGTTTTTGTTAGTTTTGTTATTAATATAATTAATTATGCTGATAGTTTTCCTAATATTGAACCAGCCCTGCATCCCTGGTATAAATCCTACTTGGTCATAGTGTACTATCCTGGGGATGACTCTCTGTAATCTCATTGCTAATATCTTATTTAAAATTTTTGCATCAATATTCATTACGGAAATGGATCTATACTTTTCTTTCTCTGTTTTCACACTACCTGGTTTAGCTGTCAGCACCATATCTGTCTCATAGAAGGAATTTGGCAATATATCTTCTGTCCCTATTTTCTCAAATAATTTGTATAGTACTGGAATTAATTGTTCTTTGAATGTTTGGTAGAATTCACATGTAAATCCATCTGGCCCTGGAGATATTTACTTATGGAGTTGGTTAAAAGCTTGTTCTATTACTTTTTCTAATATGGGGCTTTTATTGTTAGAATTTCCAATTTGGTATTTAATTGAGGGTTTTTAATTTGTTCTTTTTCTAGTTTTTTTTTAATAATAAGCCCAATTCGTTGATGTTTTCTTTCTCTATTTTATGCAAGTAAGCATCTAGAGATATAAAATTGCCCCTTATAACCACTTTGGTTGTATCCCACAAAATTTGTTATGTTGTCTCCTTATTGTCATTCTCCTGGATGAAATTATTGATTGTGTCTATGATTTGCTCTTTCACCCATTCATTCTTCAGGATTAGATTATTTAATTTCCAATTACCTTTTGGTTTATTTTCTCCTGGCCTTATATTGCATGTGATTTTTATTGCATCATGATCTGAAAAAGATGCATTTACTATTTCTGCCTTTCTGCATTTGATTTTGAGGTTTTTGTGCCCTAACACATGGTCAGTTTTTGTATAGGTTCCATGGACTGCTGAGAAAAAAGTAAACTCCCTACTGTCTCCATTCAACTTTCTCCATAGATCTATCATAGCTAGCTTTTCTAACAATTGATTTATCTCCCTAGTTTCTTTCTTGTTTATTTTGTGGTTTGATTTATCTAATTCTGAGAGAGCAAGGTTAAGATCCCCCAGTAGTATAGTTGGCTGTCTATTTCTTCTTGCATCTCTATTAATTTCTTCCCTAGGTATTTGGATGCTATTGCATTTGGTGCATACATATTTAGTATTGATATTGCTGCATTATCTATGGTACCCTTTAATAAAATATAGTTTCCTTCCTTATCTCTTTTGATTAGATCTATCTTGGCTTTTACTTGATCTGAGATAAGGATTGCTACCCCTGATGTTTTTTGTTCACCTGAAGCATAATATTTTCTGCTCCAGCCTTTTACCTTCATCCTCTGTCTGTCACTATGTTTTAGATGTGTTTCTTGTAGACAACATATTGTGGGATTCTGGTTTTTAATCCAGTCTAATATCTGCTTCTGCTTTATGGGAGAGTTCATCCCATTCACATTCACAGTTAGAATAACTAATTCTTTATTTCCTGCCATCTTATTTACCCAAGTTATGTTTTCCCCTTTCCTTTCCCCTTTCTCCCTTCCCCCCTCCTCAGTACTTTGCTTTTGACCCCCTCTCCCAAACAATCCACCACCCTTTAGATCCCCTCCCCCCTTTTTAAACTCCTTTCGCCTGATTCTTCTATTTTCCCTTCTAATAATTTATCCTTTTCTTTTTCCTCCTTTCCCTCCCACTTCCCTCTATCAACAGACAAGTTTCTATGTGAAATCAAGTGTCTGATATACACTTTTAGAAGCCAACCTGATGAGAGTAAGATTTACACAATGCTCATCTCCCTCCTCTGTTTCTCTCAATTATATTAAATATATAATAATTTTCTTTGCCTCTTCAAGAGATTTTATCTTGTTTTTACCTCTTTTTTTAGATCTTATTTTACCATTTTTTCCCTCTTTTCCTCAGTGTGACAACCTTTCCTCCTCTAGTTTTCTTTTCCATATTATCAAACTAATTTCTAGTTAATTATACCCCCAAACTTTAAGTATCCCCATAGTAGAAATAAAGTTCTCAAGAGTCCTTTCCTTTTTACCTTTTATGCTTCCCTTGAGTTGTGTGTTTGGAGGCCAAATTTTTTGTTCAAATCTGCTCTTTTCATTAGAAAAAGGTGAAATTCACCTACATCATTGAATGACCATCTTCTTCCCTGGAGGATAATGCTCATTCTAGCTGGATAGGTTATTCTTGGTTGTAATCCATGTTCCTTTGCCTTTCGGAATATCTGGTTCTAGGCCCTTCGATCCTTCAATGTGAAGGCCGACAAATCATTTATGATTCTAATTATTGATCCTTGGTATTTGAATTGTTTCTTTCTAGCTGTAGCAGAATCTTTTCCTTGGTGTGATAGTCCTGAAATTTAGCCACAATATTCCTTGGGATTTTAATTTTGGGGTCTCTTTCAGGAGGTAATCGGTGAATTCTTTCAATGGTGATTTTGCCTTCTGATTCTACAATCTCAGGGCAGTTTTCTTTCAGGATTTCCTGGAAGATAGTGTTTAGATTCTTTTTTTCATCATGGCTTTAAGGAAGTCGAATAATCCTTAGATTGTCTCTCCTAGATCTATTTTCCAAGTCAGTTGTTTTTCCTTGGAGATATTTCATATTTTCTTCTAATTTTTCATTTTTTTGTTTTTGTTTGACTGATTCTTGAAGTGTTATTGAGTCATTCACTTGCATTTGTTCAATTCTTATTTTTAAAGTGTTGTTTTCTTCAGTTACCTTTTTAAGCTCCTTTTGTAACTGGTCAATTGAATTTTTTTGTTCATTGAACTCTTTTTCCACTTCACTAATTTTATTTTTCAATAAATTGGAGTCTTTTTCATATCTCTTTTGCAGGGCATCATTTCCTTCTTGCAAGATATTGTATCCTTCTTGCACTGATTTCAATTTATTTTCCCATTTATCCTCCAGCTCTCTTATGAGATTCTTCATGTAATCTTCCAGAAAGGCCTTTTGAAAAGGGGACTAGTGATGGTACTTGCTGATTTCCTCTTGAGTTTTGTCTAAAGGTACCTCAGGATCTGGGGTCAGCCCTTCTCTGTCTCAATAAAAGCTGTCTATGGTTAGAGCTCTCTTTTGCTTCTTCATTTTTTTAGACAGCGTGTATATCTCTTTAAGGTTTGGAAAAACCAAGGCTAAAGCTCTTTGCCCTGGGGCACTTTGGCAAATTAACTTAAGGTGCTGGGCCGGTGGGGGCTAGGACTAAGTCGGAATTACTCCTTAAACAAGGCAAGTCTGCCAGAACACCTGCCCCCAATCAAGGCAGAGTGTACGGAGTGTCTCAGATAAACTCCAGGTGTTTGGAATTTGGAGTTTGGAGCTTCTGCCAACATGAGCTGAGCTGAGCTGAGTCCCACCCTCACTTCCGGCCTATACCCGAGTCCGCTTGTTTATCCCTCTGTCCTAGTTATACAAACCTGATATGAAGTTCTTCAGAGAGCAGTGTCCAAATATTTCTGAATTTGTTGACTTGAAGATCAGTTCAGAGACTTATTTTATTGTTGCTTTGAGAGAAGATCAGAGGAGGACGCAGAGAGTCATGTTTTCACTCTGCCATCTTGGCCCAATGAAGTATTTATTAAACACCTTGTTCTCTGTGCTGCTGATACAAGGATATAAATGCAAAGTTGCATAATACTTCAGGATCAGAAAGTATAGAAACAAGGTTCTCTCTACCTCTAGGAATATCCACAGTTCAGAGTTAAGTTGAAGAGGAAGCAGGGAATAAGTAGAGGAGCAATGGTTGGGAAAATAAGTGGACACCTAGAATTGTATATTGCAGTGAGTCATCACTATTGTGTCATTAATATGTTTATTCTTCCTCTTTTCAAGCTTTCTCCCTCATTGGGCAAAGAGTTAATGGTCATATCTTACAAACTCATCTTCTAAATGTAAAATTAATTGCAACATATCTCAAAACAGGTTTCCTAAAATCTTCTGAGTCAGAAAACCTCACCACATATTACCTTTAGTGAGAAACTTAGATACTGAGGTTAACAGGTAAATTATTCTGAAAACACAGGGGTTTTAAATAAGCAATTCATGTGTGTGTGTGTGTGTGTACATATACATATAAGTAGAAATTGGTATATAAAATATATATGTTGTTGTTTAGTCATTTTAGTCTGATTTTTCATAACCCCATTTAGGGTTTTCTTGATAAACATATTAACTGTATTTGTCATTTCCTTCCTGAGATCACTTTATATAGCAAGAAACTTAGGCAAATATGGTTAAGTAACTTGCTTATGGTGACACAACTTGTAAGTGTCTGAGACCAGATGTGAGCTCAGGATGATAAGTCTTCCTAACTCTAGGCTGTGGACTCTATCCACTATGCTCCCCAGCTATCCCATATGCAAGAACACACATGAGTATAAGCGCAGAGACATACACACATATATAATTACATGTGTATTTGTGCATATTTGTTTATATGTATTCATATACAAATGAAGAAAAAGTCCTAGGAAAGAACCTTTATGAATTAGATGGCATGTTATAATGATATAAACCAAAGCTTTTTAAACTATGGGTTGCAGCCCCATATGGGTTTGGATAACTTAATATGGGGTTGATGAATTTATGATTTAGTATCAATAAATATTTAAGGTATATGCATATTATATATACCTACATGCCTGGAGTCTCATAAATTTTGTTTCAGGTGAAAAGGGGTCACAAATGGAAAAGGTTTAAGAAGTCCTGATATAGATAATGATATGGCAAAGGTGACTGAGGGAAGAGCATTCAGTTAGGAAGGAGAAGGACCAAAATAAAATATATGATAATCCAAAAAGGAGAGATTATACAGGAAGAAAGAGTATTGAAACAATGTCATGGTGAAGAATGTCAAAACAAATGAAAATTAAGAAGACACTTTCCATTTAGTAATTAAGAGATCATTACTAACTTTGGAAAAAGAAATTCTAATAGAGTGATGAGATCATGAGTCTTATTGCAAAAAATAATAATAATAAAATAAGTGATAGGAGAGAAAAATGATGCAAGTGTAGATAACTTTTCTTTTTAAAGAGTTTAAGACAGAGAAAAGAAATATAGGGGAATAGCCTGAGGGGATGGCAGGCTCCAGTGAAGGGTCAACAGTTTCTTAGTTATTAAATAGCTACAATTATTTGTAATTCCTACCAAATAATCAAATGCTTGTGAATATCTCCAAGGATACTAAGTAGAATTACTAATGAGATCACTAGACTAATCTTTTACATATAGGGAAAGAAAGGAGATTTCCGTGAAGATGCATTCCATTTTGCTACTTTATAGTTCACATAATTCCATTTAAAATAAGATTAGAATTAAATTGACAGTCCAATTATGGAAGTTTTATACTATAATAAAGAAGTTTATTAGGAGATGAAATAGCATTATAAAAGTGATGCTTCAGTACAAATAGTAAAGCATATAATAGAGTATTTGAATATAATACAGTTAGCTAGATATTTAATTTTGGCAATGTAGTAAAAAACAAACAAATAAAAACCCCTAACTTTTGATCCAGAAGAAATTAGATAAACTGAAAACAGGTATTCATTTTTGCCTTTCAGAGAATTGCATCAGAGTAGTGTAGAACCAAATTTCTTTTTGCAGCAAAAACACTTTCTTCTACTTCAAGAATTCTCTGAATGTCCTGATTCTGTTTTGTAATATTCATTGATCCTCTCATTCTGTTAGTTTTGGCATGACATTATCTTACAGGCTTAGAATTAGCTTACTGTCAGTCTGTTACCAGGGAGCATACAAGATATTGCTGGAAACAGAGATGCACTAGGGAAACATGGGTTTTTCAGACTTTTTATATTTCTAGTGTTTTATTACCTCCAACACAGATATTAGGCAAACATGGAGAAAATGTCATCTACTCACATGTTATCATCTCTAAGCCATAAACATAATATAAGGATAAAACATTAAGCCCTAAGGCATTCATGTGAGGTTCACCTCTGAGTATCAGGTTATTATAGAAATCAGAACATGTGGGTTTTCATTACAACATTTTGTTTATTATTTATTATAAAAGAAATAAAGAGTTTCAAGAGCTATCCAGTTGTTGATTATATGTTCTTTGTTTTTGAGTTTGGGATCCAATTTTCTGGTATAACTTTTCCAGATGTTGTATTCAAAGATAAGCTGACCTTTGGAAAATATACTGTGATATTCCATTGCTATCTCTGCCTCCATAAACTAAAATAATGGTGTTTAATTCTGAAGGATATACAAAACAAAAAATTGTGTAGCCTTTACTTTTAAAATAATGTATCATGTAATATAACACAGATTCACAATTGAAAGCCTTAGAACCTTAGAAGATATTTTTTGAGAGCCCACAAGTCAAATAACAGTATCCTGGGGTACTTTGAATCAAGGATTATTGATTTAATTCCATTACTGTCAGTGCAAAGTGAGGATCAGGAATTTAGACTAAATAAAACAAAGGAATGAAAACAATTATATTTATGTCATTGACAGGATCCTTGGAAATCAGAGAGCATAAATATAAAGTGATTTTTGATGTGACTAATACAGGCTTTTGTAGAGTTTTTAAGAAAAGTTTGAATATCTATAGAACAATAGAAGACAAATGTGAAAGTAGAAAAGTAGACTTTGATTCCATATGGAAGATTTTAATGTATTGGAGAGTCAACGAAATCATGTAATGAAGCAAGTGCATGTTTGCATTGACTAGAAATTCTCTAAGCAGTATATGCTTATAATATTTATTCTAGCTCCATCATATTACAGATAAGGGAATTAGTTTTGAGTAATGAAATGATTTATTGGTCATGAGGTTTAATTCCCTCAAATATGAGTGTTAAGAAGCAAATGATTTTAACAAGCAAATTCTTCCTTTTTAATGCAAAATTATTTTTTTGCTCCTCCTTTTACCTTAAACAATATTTCTTATTTTAAGTTACCATTATTCTTCCTGTGAAGGAAGAGCTCCCATTACTACTGGAGATCATAATCAATATATACTTTAGGACAAATTTTAGGAAAGTACCTCAGACGCAGAGAGATTGACTGACTTGTCTCTGGTCACATAGTTGATATCATTTTAACCCACATCTTCCTGATTTTAATACATAATTTAAAAAGTGAACATATATATATATATATATATATATATATATACATATATATATAACTGTCCATTTTTGTAACAAACATTTCTTTAATTATCCAAAGTTAATTTTTCAACATGTAAAAAGAACCATTATTGTAGAATTCAAATTATTTACAGTGTAGAATACAATTCTGTCATCTCTTTAGTGAGATATTGAATTGCCTTAGCTTAACAACAACATCCACAACTTCAACAAAAATCATTATCTGCTAAGGAGACTTCTATACCCAGAATTAGATCATTAAAGAATAGGTATACAATAAAGTAGCAATCATCAAAGCCAATTTATACAGGCTAAGAAATAGAGTGGTGGATCAGTGGAATAAATTAGATACACATAGCACATTAATGAAGGTCTATGGTAATCTAGTATTTGATAAACCACAAAACTCCAGCTTCTGGAATAAGAACTCACTATTTGACAAAAAATAGTTGGGAAAACTGGAAAATAATATGTCAGAAACTCGACATAGACCTACATATTACATCTCATAACAAAATAATGTTAAAATGGATACATGATTTAGGCATAAAGGATGATACCACAAGCATTTTAGAAGAACAAGGTGTAATTTATCTATCAGATCTTTGAGAAGGGAGGAATTTATGACCAAAGAAGAACTAGAGAACATTATGAAAGGTAAATTGGACAACGTTTATTACATTAAACTAAAAAGTTTTCTGCAAAAACAAAATCAAAAGAAACAAAATTAAAAGGGAAGTACAAAGCTGAGAAAAAAAATTTGTAGTCAATATTCCTGATAAAGGTCTTATTTCTAAAATATATAAAGAGCTGTCAAATTTATAAGAATACTTCATCACTTCCTAATTGATAAATGGTCAAAAGGATATGAATAGACAATTTTCAGATGAAGAAATTAAAACCCCTATACTTATAAGATAAAACACTGTAAATCACTATTGATTAGAGAAATGAAAATTAAACCAACTCTGAGGTACCACCTTAGATTGACTAAGATTATAAGGAATGATAAATGTTGGAGGGGATGTGAGAAAACTGGGACACTAATGCATTGTTGGTGGAGTTGTGAAATGATTCAATCATTCTGGAGAACAATCTGGAACTACACACAAAGGGCTATAAAGCTGTACATATCCTTTGACCCAACAGTACCATTAATGGGTATGTTTTCCAAGGAAATCTTAAAGGGAAAAGCTCCCACATGTGCAAAAATGTTTGTAGCAACTCTTTTTGTGGTAGCGAAGAATTGGAAAAGTAATGGATGCCTATCAATTGGGAGATGGCTGAACAAGCTATGGATAATGAAGGTAATAGAATATTATTTTTCTATAAAAATGATAAACAAGCTGATTATAGAAAGGCTTAGAAAGGTTTACATGAACTGATGGTGAGCAAAACAAGCACAACCAGGAATATATTGTATGCAATAATAGCAAGAATGTGCTATGATCAATTATGAAAGAATTGGGTCTTCACAGTAGTTCAATGATCCAAAACAATCCCAAAATTGAATATAAATCAACACATGTTATGTTCTCTTTTTTAAAAATTTTTTTTCTCACAGCTTTTCGCTTCTGTTCTGATTTTTCTCTACCAGTGTGATTCATAAAGCAATGTATATTAAAAATAAATAAATTTAGAGAAAAGGAAAAAAATATATAACAAACCCTATGACATGGGAATATTGTCTTTAGAAAAAAAATAGAATAGGTATACAATATAATGTCAAATTTTTACCCAAAATTTTTCTGGCGTGGTAAAATCTATCAGAATATGGTTTTTCCTCACACTATTTTTTCAGACTTCAAAATATTTAATATTTATGTATTATGTGTTCAATGTTTAGAAGTAGAATGGATAGAGTGTTAGTTCTGGAATCAGGAAAACTCTTCTTCCTGAGTTCAAATTTGGCCTCAGAAACTTACTTGCTGTGTGACACTGAACAAATTATTTAACTCTGATTGCTTCAATTTCCTCATCTATAAAATGAGTTGGGTAAGGAAATGAAAACACTCCAGTATTATTGCTAAGAAAACCTCAACTGGGGTCACAGAGAGTATGTTTCTAATATATTCCACAGATTCACCACTCTATTTCTTAACCAGTACAAAATGCTTTTGATGACTGCTACTTTATTATATACCTATACTTTAATGATCTAATTCTAGGTATAGAAAGTCTCCTTAGCAGATAATGTTTTTGTAGTTGTGGATGTTGTTAAGCTAAGGCAATTCAATAACTCATGAAAATGATCATAGAATTGCATTCTAAACTGTAAATGTGGCAACTGAAATGGCATGTATATCCAAAAAGATAGACATATAAGTAACTCTGCTTTATTCTGAAAAGAAAATAAATTATCAGTCAGCTTCGTTGAGGCACAGACTTTGAAATAAACTTCTTTTAAGGGACAAATTAGGGGAAACGCTAAATGGTCTCTCAATTCTCCATGATCTCACTATCCAAGTTAGTTTTTGGTGGAAATGTAGAGGTCAAGGGAAAAGCTCTTTCAGGGACTTGAGCAACTAAGAGAGGAGACTGCTTTTTAACTTATGATTAACTTCTGAAGAAACAATATGGATCATTCTTTGACCCTGAACAATAATTGCTCTTTCTGGTTTCTAAATTCTCTTTTTCAGAAGACTCCAAAAACACATTTATTGGAATCCAGTTTCCAATAATGTAACATATATACTCTCATCAACTATGTAGGCTTCATCAATTACTTATTCTATGGTGTCACAGTAGCTGGGCAAATTGTCCTGTGCTGGAAGCAATCTAATATTGTCCATCCTATCAAGATAAGCTTGCTGTTCCCTGTCATCTACCTCCTGTTCTGGGCCTTCCTGCTGGTCTTTATTCTGTGGTCAGAGCCTGTGGTTTGTGGCATTGGCCTGGCTATCATGATGACAGGTGTCCCTGTTTACCTTCTCGTTGTGTACTGGCAACACAAGCCTCAGGGTTTCAAAGACTTCATAGCATCCCTGACCTTGGTCAGCCAGAAGCTCTGCTTGGTCGTGTATCCCCATATGGAGGAGAGCGTGGCCAGGGAGGAGGAGTCTGCTGATGACATGAAAGAACAGAGGCAGCCCATCTAAAAAACCAGTGACCCCAGTGGGCTGGAGCTAGCCGAATCCTGCCCCTGAAGATGGGCTGCTCTTCTGACTTCTCTGGCCTTTATTCCCCTCCATCCCCCCTTTACTCAACCTCCTTCACCTCGCCCCGAACTGTTCTCAGGATTCAGAGAGGCAGAGGATGGACCGGGCGAGGTGGACTCCATCACTTATCCCCAAAGAAACAGCCACCGAGGCAGGCAGGATCCCCATTCCCAGAGCTGTTGACCCCAGGGAGAGGCAGCACAGCCACCAGCTACCTCAGGAGCAACTATATGTCACCAATGAATTCTTGGATAGAAATGATTGAATCTTTTGTTTTCATAGTAATTCATTATGGTTGAGGTATGTGGTGTGTGGTATTGTGACTGGTATGTGACTGAGGATCCAGTAAAAGTAATGCTCCATTTTAAAATCATTTCAAAAGAACACAAGAACAATAACATTGCTAAAAATAATAAAAAGTAGAAAACACAAAATACTTGAACTAATGGTTCAATAATTTCACAACATTTTTGCTAGGTCTTTTCAGTTTCAATTAGGTTTCCAAATGTGTTAGTTTAGAATGCATATACAGATATTATGAAATTTAATAGCTCTTTCTAACATTAGTATTGACTTCATATTTTATACAAATATGCTATGATTTATGTAAATATAATTATAAATAATTTATTTGGATTCTGCTCTATTTACATACTTATAGTCTTTTTAAGTAAATACAATTTATAATACTATAAGGAATGCTAAGTGCCACAGAATCAATGCTTTCAAATTGTGGTGTTAGATAAGACTTTTTAGAGTCCCTTGAACAGCAAGGATATCAAATCAGTCAATACTTAAAAATCATTAATTCAGACTATTCACGGAAAGGTTAAATACTGAAGTTGAAGTTTAAATATTTTGGACACATAATGAAAAGATGGGATTCTTTGGAAAAGACCCTGGTACTGTGAAAGATTGAAGGTTAAAGGAAAAGGGATGAGATGGATAGATAGTGACTCAAAAACAACAAATATGAACTTAGACTTTAAAAGATAGTGGGGTATAAAAGGATCTGGTGCAGTGAGGTACAAAAAGTCAGGAAGAGTTGGACATTACTGAATAATTGAACAACAACTATTTACACATAGGCATATACACATCTATGCATATATACATTCTGATTATGTATACATAGACAGAGAAGCCGGGAAAAGACAAACAAATATGTATATATGCTTAGGATAGCTATTAACTTAAGCAACTTGCTATAAGGTAGATTTCTCTAAAGTGAATTCAGCTCTTAAATCTTCCCTCATAAAATATAAGATGCATTCACTAGCAGATCAAGGAAGGAAACCTAGTACTTAGATGTAATAAAATAATGCTTAAGAATGCAAGAAGCCTTTTAAAATTTCATATTTAAAAAGAAAATGAATTATGTTCTAAGAAAGTATTTACAATAATTTGATGCTCTACTGCCAAAAGAACAAAATAAAAATACCAAAAATAAAAATACAATATTAAAAAGTCATTTATCCTAACAGGTTTTCTATTGCCCAGAAATACTTTTTAATTAAATTGAATCACTATTTTTGTTTCAAAAGGTTGTGAAAATCGCATTACCTGATTTACATAGGGCAAAAGATCATTTCTTTTCTTTTTTTTTTCTAAATTGAACTTAACCTCGTTCCAGATGTCCTTTTACAACAAAACATGATTCATTCATTCATTCATTTGTTTGTTTGTTTTTGTAGGATCCTTAGACAAAGAACATACTATTACACAGACTTAAGGGTTGATGCCAATATTCCATGAGCATTTAATAATTTCTATGACAAAATCTCAATGGATATTAATATTCTCACAAGTAAAAGCTGGAGTTTGGACTTGTTCTCCATGCTTTTTAATTGTATTTAATTTAATTCCATGATTATAAGGAATACATTATCCTTATTTAGAATTAGTCATTGCCTGGATTGATATCTGACTGTTTGGAAATCATCAGAATATTGGCAGTTTTGATGATTACATGTTCAGAGTCATAAGGCGCTTGAAATATCATTTTGTGGAGTTCTCATTAAAAAAATATGAAAATGTCCCAGAGACGGCAAATTAATTACCTGGGATCAAAGAAATTATGAGAGATAAGAGTCAGGCTTCAAATCCAGGGTCTTTAATGTCAAATAAAATGGCCTTTCTAATTCTGTGAATTGTGTTTGTATTCTGAGTATTTTGTTTTATTTTTTAGACTACTTATTGTTGGTGTTAAATGAGGAATTTTCAAGTGAACAAACATTTATTAAACACCTATTATGTGATTTTTTTTTAAATTTTATTTTATTTGCATAACATATGTGTGGGTAATTCTTCAACAATAACACTTACATAGCTTTCCATTAGAAATTTTTCCCCCCAACTTCCCCACCCTCCCCTAGATGGCAGGATATCCAC
>JAJPUD010029311.1:0-13990 GCA_023553655.1 Myrmecobius fasciatus
GAGCTATTTTGCTCAACAGTGCCAATAAATATGGTAATCTATGTGAAATGAATAAATCTTTACAAAAATATAGATTTTGCAGATTAACAGAGGAGGAAATAAATTATCTAAATAGTCCCATTTTAGAAAAAGAAATTGAGGAAACTATTAATCAACTCCCTAAGAAAAATTTCCAGAGCCAGATGGATTTGCATGTGAATTCTACCAAACACTTAAAAAACAATTAATTCCAATATTATACAAACTGTTTGGAAAAATAAGGAAAGAAGGAATCCTACTAAATTTATCTTCTGTCTCTCAAACAATGTCAATAAGAGCCAAATCAATCTGCCTAACCTCATATTATATCTCCTATAATATCATCTAGCTTTTATTTATTTATTTTGCTGAGGTGATTGAGGTTAAGTGAATTGCCCAAGGTCACACAGCTAGGATGTGTTAAGTGTCTGAGTCTAGATTTGAACTCAGGTGTTCCTGACTTTAGGGCTGGTGCTCTTTCCACTGCACTACATAGCTGCCCATAGCTTTATTTTTTATTGTAATTGTAATCTGTGATATACTAAATTCCAGATATGGAACCTCCCTCTTCCATTCAGGTCAGCAACTGCTAAACCACCTTATTTTACAGAGGTGCCTACAGCATTGGGATATAAAAAGATGACATGCCCAGTGTCATAAATCACCATATCAATAGCAAAACAGATATGAACCCAAATTTTCCATGACAATAGCAACTCTTCCACTATGCCATAAAATCTTTCTGGTGCTCTATAAATATTCCTATTATTGTTAGTGACAATTCTGAAATGCTAGTTTCTTCACATTATGCTAATAAAATCACTAGGGGACTTTAGAAGAATCAACAAAAGGTAAAACAAAACAAAACAAAATCAATTCATAAGAAGAAATAGACTCATGATGAGGGAAAAGAGACAACTGACCAAAAACACCAATCAAGTCATGTTGGGGAGGGAGAACAATAAGAATCTGAGTCAATGTTACTTTACAAGATGTTGTAGGTACATGGATCAGGAGATAAAGAAGACAGAGCTAAATGATGGCTCCAAGACTGCAAACCTAGAAGATGCAAAAACAAAATGGCACTTTAATATCTGTCACCCTTCTAAAAATGTATACCATTTATTAGTCTCCACTTTAAAAACAAAGAAATCTTTACCTAATAGGAATTAATAAGTTCTTATAATTATAATTCTTCTACTTGGTATTTTGAAATGTTTATGTTTTGTTATGGTTATAATAGAAAAATACTTAAATAGAAAATAGAAAAATAGAAAATAGAAAAAATGCTCACTTTAATATAAAGCAGTAAATCAGAAAAGGAAGAGGTAGACGAAGCTTAGCAAATATTACTTGATTGCTGAGCATGTAGAGAGAAGAACAGAGAGTCAAAGTTTAAGTAATTTTAGGGAAAAACACATTTAAGTGCAGCCACATAGTCACAGTTGACTATGTTGACAAGTTTCAAGAAGGCAGAGGATATGAACAGAGCCAAGTATTGCAAGAAGTGCAACAAATCTACTGTACTACTTAGGTTCCTGGAATGAGCAAAGATGGTAAGAAAAGATGCCAGAATCCTTATTCTACTGTCATTGTAAAACCATATCCAAACATCTAGAGGGCTTTGGGATGTCAGAAAAAAAAGCTAATTCAAATGGTTTGAAATTTAGATTTTCTAATTTAAGGTCTTTGAAGGAGGATACAAATGGATAAGAACACATGAAAAAGACCACCTTTTCAATGATCTGCAGTGTTGAGGACCAGTGAGTATGCCTAAATATATATATATATATATATATTCATTTTAGAATATGACTGAGCCTGGGGATCTCCAAAATTGGCCTGCTGATCTGGAAGGGATCCTGGGGCATAGCTAAGGAAAGGAGTAAGAGGCTGTAAGTAATTTCTTCCTGGAATAAGAAACATAAATGTAGCCAAGTCTGATATATGTGATCTATGCACATATCTATCCTCACTGTTAAGTACCTTTAATTCCAAATCACCCCATCACTGCTGTCATTTAGTGATAATTGTGGTGTTGAGTAATTCCAGGCAGAAATAAAAAGGATAATAGAGTTCAACTTGGAATGGACTAATCAAGCCCTCTAGTTCAATCCTTTCATTTTACAGATGAGTAAACTGAGGCAAAAAGAGATTAATGAATTGCTTAAGGTCACAAACTCAGATCTGTATCTTTTTATCTTATCTTTAAAAGAGCCTGAAAATGAGAACTAGCAATGTGTAAAGGAATATATATTGGAAACTGAAATAAAGAGCTAAGCTTTTAAAACTACATTTTATTCATGATAAATGTTTTAATAAAAGATGGGGGGAAAACTCAGTGGTTGTAACTACTTCTTTTCCCCTACCTTTACCATAAAATAATGCTTAAATTAAACAATAGGTCAAAACCTTTTTATGCACTGTTATGATAGAAAGGATTTTATTTTTTTTATTATTAAAGAACAAATTTGTTACTGAATGGACCACTAGAGAGGTAGGATATATAGTCCATTTATTTAAAAAGCAGCATTTCTAGCATATTATAAAAATATCTTAATCAAATCTGTCTTCAGAGTAGCATTGTTCTTAAAGTACCTGAACAGTTGGAGAGAGACCTTAAGCAATGTCTGAGTGATTTTTGGCTAAATTAAAGCAGATCACATTCAGCTTTCTTAGGACTTCTCCTTATAAGACCCTTTTGCCTGACCTCAGTAGCTGATTATGACACTAAGATCAAGGTACCTAAGGTCAAGTGTCTCTTGAAAAGAACAAGCTCACTTGTTTTGTGAAGTTACTGATCCTTTGAGTCCCTGTGAAATAAGGCACAATGTCTTACACATACTAGATAGTAATTGAGTAAGTAATCTATAGAGATTTGTTTCTTTCATTGGACTAAGACACCAAAAAATTTAGGGTGAATGAGAAATAACACTAAAAGAAAATTGCTTATAATATAAAGTGTCTCAAAACATATGAAGAATTTTCTTCACAAAAGCCTATGTGATATAGGAACTGGAAACATCAATTTCTATTCCTGTATTTCCAGGCATCAAATCAAGGGTAATGCCTGAAATCACTGATTTTTTTCTTAGCCCCAGTGATCTTTCTAGTGTTTTCTATAAGTTTCTCTAAACCTCAGAGTAAACTGTATGGCATGAGTCTATGTATCAGGAAGATTTAGATTCTTGGAAGTAATAATCCTCAGGTGGGTTGGAAGTTTCACTGTCTATACCCTAAAGTGGAGAAGTGAATAGAATCCAGACTCTCTTGGACAGGTAGTGAGGGAGGAAAGGATATGATAAATTTTTTTCACAATAAGATTTTAAGGACAGTGTGAGTTATCTTGTAAACTTTCATAACAGGGAAGCAAATTTGGAGCAATGGCAAAAGATAATTCAATTATTAGGTTCTTTATCGAGAAGTGTCTGATTTCTCTCAAAGATCCTTCCTTCAGCATTTCATATTATGTAACAAACTACCTCTCTTTTCTATGCATAAATTCAGTCTAGCCTTGTATGCTTTCAGATTTTTGGATTTGACAGGATTTAGCAGTTATTTAGAAGTGGGTTCTGCCAATCCAAACATTTATTTATCAAATTGGCTATATCAATCATTTTCCATTCAAAGGAAATACATTCAGACAGCTAGGTGACAAAATGGATAGACTATATGAGTTTGGAGTCAAGAAAACATGATTTCAAATCTAGCCTCAGACACTTCTGCTTGTGTGACCATGGAAAAGTCCTTTAACTTGTTTGCCTCAGTTTCTTTATCTGTGAAATGTGAATAAGAGTAGCACCTACCTCTAAGGGTTCTTGTGAAGATCAAATAAGACAATATTTGTCATGTGTTTACACAGTATCAGGCACATGTTATTATGAGCTGATTTAAGTTGTTGCATTTGTATATCCAAGGGGACATTCTCATTGTGCAGACTCAGTGACTCCAGAATGAATGCTGGAATAATATAAAAATTCTTTAGCAATTTAGAGTCACTGAAATTTGAGGTCACAGAATAAGGAGGGTCAATCATGTTATGAAATGGCTGAGAAACATGCTTGTGCAGAAACCTAGATGGAAACTTCCCCTCTGATATCGAGCATGAGCAGATATTCTGTAATAGGTTCTTCTCAACTAACCATATGGTGAAGAGGAGGCTTTTTCACTGAAGCCAGAACTGGGGTGCATTCAGACTACACTGTCAGGGTGACTCTCTTGGCTTTAGCTTTTTCCCATCTGGCTGATATTGAAATCTTTTGGGTAGGTGAGAGCCCATCCACCCTCTCCCCTCCAAGAGAACCCATGAGAGCATAGATTTGCTTTGTTGTTGCTTCTGTTTTTTATACTTGTTCCTTCCTGGTTTTAGATAAGATGGATGTGGTTAGTTTTGGGATCTGCTAAAGGTGAGGAGAGTCCCTAGAAGTTTGGGATCAGAAGTCTAAATAGTGAGGGATATAGTCCAATCAATCTGCTGGTCTAATTTAGCAGCAGGAGAGGGGGAATCACCCCACCACTGGCCATCTCATATTTGGAAGTGAATTGTTAGGATGGATTCTATAATTAGATTCTAAAATTCAAATAATTAAAGCTAGAGAGCATTCTCCCCTTAGACCAAAATGAGAAAGGGAAGTGTTCACCTTAGGTGCTGGGGGGGGGGTGGGTGTCTATACTTCTATTTTTAATGTATCTTGCCAATAAATAACCCTTTTTTAAGATAAATTAAATGAACTAGTTAAATAACACTGGGTTAATTACTTGGGTTAGCAGTGGGGAGAAGTCATTGGAATGGGGCACATGTATGTGGACACGGAATGGGACCAGAGAAGAATTACCACACATTTGCAGTGGTGCCCTAAAAGCTTAAGATGGAGACTTATTTAGTCTCACTTTGTGAATGACTCCAATGCCCAGAACACAGGGAGTATATAAAACAGTTTCTTTCAGAAAAGGCTTAAAAAGCCTTTTCTGATATTATTTATTATTTGACTATATATATATATATATACATATATATATATATATATATATATACATCAATTAGTGTCTCTGAACCTGAATCTATTAATTAATCTGTGAAATGGGGATAATGCTACCTACACTGCTTAAGAAAATTGTTGATAATTGAGTAGATAAAAGTTTTTTTCCTCCTTGAAGGGTTGATGATAAGTTATATGATGCTGTTTTAATGTGCAATATTAATAGTACTGGTAAAAATAATAATGGTACAACATAGTATTATCTTAACAAAACAAAACAAAAAACAAAAAATCTTCAGTGAATAAGATTAATTGAGGTCTTTTTATTTTTTCTAAGAGTCAATTAACTCACCAGCAGACATGACTTCCATCTATCAACACCTGATTTAAGACTACAACAAAAATCATGATAGAAATATTAACATTTATATAATGCTTTACATTTTGCAAAATATTTTGCGTATATTATCTCATTTGATACAACAGTTGTGTAAAATAGTTCATATTAATATTCCTGTTTTATAGATAGGAAACTGAGGGTGAGTTAGTTAAGCTACTTGCTTAACTAGCGTGCCCAGGGTCACAAGGTTAAGTAATTATCTGAAGGATTTAAATATAGGTCTTCCTAAATTCAGGTTCAGCTCTAGAGCCAATGCATGACTTAGGTCTTTAAGTACCTTTATTTTTATAAAAAAAAATTGGCATCTTAAAAACCTTTTTTATGCTCTGTTTTCTTACTTATTTTTCATTATTTAATTTAGTTTGGAGGGAATTTTATCTATTATCTATATAATTAGATCTATGTATGCATATACACATGAACATACCATACACATACATACACATATATGCCAAAAATTTGTACTTGTGACAATTATTAGGACAAATTAATCTTGGGATATAGTTCTTATAATTTATCTGCATATGGTCCCTTAGTTTAATGCGCCTTTCTTCAGATTAGTGTCAGCAGAGTAACAAAGAATAATGAAGATTAAAAACCACATAAAGGCCTTGCATTGAGATAATTTATTATCAGAAACAATTTGGTAAAAACAAGGCCCAAGTCATATAATTATATCTGGTATTCATAGAGTGTTTGTTCAATTTCATTTTTTTAAGCATCTTAAAACTGAGTAATGAATAGAAAGCTAGCTACAGAGGCAGGGAGAACTAGATTCAAGTTCTACTTCTACTCTATCTATCTATCTATCTATCTAGATATATATCTAGATAAGCACACACACACACACAGAGACACACACACACTATTTGTTTGACCCTAGACAGGTCACTGGACTATTTAATGCTATTTAATTAACTCTTTAAGAAAGACTATACTTTGCAAAGAAATTCAAGATTCATATTGCTAAAGGGAATTTCCTCAACTACAATAATATACTCATATAAAGAAATCATAAATCAGGGTAAAAAGTTTACATATCTTATCTGAGTCTCTAGACACCTATGAGTTAGACATACAACTTTATATGGTATCTATTTCTACAGATGAGGCACTAGAAGCTTAGAGAAGTAAAATTATTTGACCATAGTCACAAGTCAGCAAGTGTCAGAGGTAGATATAAATCATGTCTTTTTTAATCTAAAAATTCTTTGTAATCTAGAAACTCTATCTGTAGTCTGAATTCCATCAGAAAGGGGATTAGTTACCTAAGTACTATAAATTCAAAGTCCTCTCACTTAAAGTGAGTGAAAACCTCAAGATAATTTTATATGGAAGTATCATTGTAATTAAATTTATTCCCTTTCCTCATGCTATCCTGAATGAATGGATATAATGGATCTTTTTTAAGGCAGAGGGAAGAAATGGGGAAGGAAGGAAATAGAGTGGGAAAGAGAGAATAAGAAAAAAAAGACAGAAAGAGAAACAGAGAGACAGAGACATAGAGATACAGAAAAAGAGGCAGAGACAAAGAGACCCAGAGAAAGAGACAGACAGACACAGAGACAGAGAGTTCTAGCACAAGAGAGTGTCAGAGGGAGGTAGACAAAGTTCTTCAGTGTCATGGGATCAATAATGTCCTCAGAATGTGTATCAATTGTAGAGCAATTATGTCTGCATTAGTAGAATGAAAAGCTAATCTGGATAAGGGATAATTCTTATGAATTAGCAGCAGAGAATGGTCATACTTAAAGTGCTTACTCAGCACCTTTTCTCCTTACTAACAGCCAAGAAACTCTCAGCAGGAAGACTAAGCTATGGTAAAGTGAGTGAGGTCGGTACTAGAGCTCTCTTTCTCTCTCTCCTGCTACAAAATCTTTGCCACTTTATTTTATCATTTGCCAGTCTATCCATTGACACTAAGGGAGCAGACTTGAATTCTGTGGGTTGGAAGAGGAAGAAACTTGCTGCCTTTTGCCTTTGATGGCTTTCATGTTAGAGAACTTCAAGGTTGTTGAGACTGGTAAAGTGTCCCTCCACAATTGAAAACAAAGAAAAACTAGCAGATGTTGCTTCAACACAGGTTTAGAAGAAAAATAGAGGATCAGTGATTACACTTGGTCTGTTTGTCCCTAGAAAGTAGAATCAGAAATAATGGACAGAAGTTCTAAAGATGCAAAATTAGCCTTGATTTCAGGAAAACCCTCTTCATAATTCAAAATATCCAAAAGTGAAGTAGGATGCCTCAAGTCGTGAAAAATTGACCTTCTTTGAAAGACTTCAAATAGAGATTAGTTTGTTTATGGGTTGAACTTCCTAACCACTGAGATCCCTTCTAATTCTCAGATTCTATAATTTTGTGAAATTGGGGAAAAATTCCCCACATCCATTTCTGAAGTACCTCTCCTGTTCTCTTATCTTTTAAATAGTGATAACTGCTCAGCATTCACATTAGTAAGTTCCCTAATTTTCTATCAATGGTTCTTGCTTGGTTTCAACTCCAGAACATCATCCTTCTCCAGGATAAGTTCATCACCTGACATCTCATCTAATTGTATATTGACATAGTTTTAATATTCAGCATCCCTAGTTGCTTCTCCCATCTGATTGTGGAGGTGGAGGGAGGAGCAATGAACATCTCCTAAAGCTTTCCTTTACTGAGGTCTCTAAACTTTTCAAGTAATTCTTCAAATTCTATCAGTGGAATGGCTTACTTTCAACTTTACAACAATCATGACTCTACAGCTAGGTAACAATATCCCTTCTGGAAGCACCCTCTTCCCAGCTTTTTAAACTGCTTTTTATATATTGTTTTCCTCCATAAATTTTAGGTGGCGTTTAATTCTGACTGCCTCAGTTTCTTCACCTGTCAAATGAACTGGAGAAGAAAATGGTAAACCACTCCAACAACTCTGCCAAGAAAATACTAAATGCAGTGATGAGGAGTTGGATATGACTTAAAATTACTGAACACTTTCCTCATTATATTATAAGCTCCTTAAGTCTACTAGATGTCTTTATTTTTATTTATGTCCCTAGACATTAGTACAGTATATAACACATAGAAAGAAATTAAATTCATATTTATTGACTAACTCTGACAATGAATACAAAAATTCTGACAATGTGACAACTCACAAAGGATAGATACACTTTCATTCTCTTTCCATTTATTCTGGATATCATCTCTCGAATTAGATATTATTTTGCTATTCTCTCTAGTCCAAAAATAACACTTATTGATGAAGTTAACAAAAATGCAGTAATAGCCGAAGAATTTGAGAGCCCCATAGCTCACTCATACCTATCATAAGCAACAGTTCCATCTCTTCTTTGATCCTCTCCTTTGATTTTTTTTTTTTGCTTTTTGCTGAGGCAATTGAGGTTAAGTGACTTGCCCAGGGTCACACAGCTAGGGAATGTTAAGTGTCTGAGACCAGATTTGAACCCAGGTCCTTCTGACTTCAGGGCTGGTGCTCTATCCACTGTGCCACCTAGCTGCCCCTCTCCTTTGATTTTTTTTAAATATGGAACATTCTTTTGTCCTTATTTTTCTTTACCAATTTCAATTCATTCTAAAACATGGCAGAACTCTTGATTCTATTTTGAAGGAACCAAACCAAACTTTTGTATTCACTTTTAAATGTGTTCCCTCTTCTTCAATACAATTGCCATCATGGCAGTTCAATCTCTCATTAAATTTCACCTAGTCTATTTCATTGACTTTTCAATAAAGTGCTCTACTTTTATTCTTTCTTGACTAATACAACCTATGTGGTACTGTCAAGTTAGTTTTTCCAGTGCACAGGTGTGATAAGAATTCTCTCTGAACATCTAACAAACCAATTATAAACCCCATTGGCTACAGCTTAAAAACCAAACCCCTTAGTTTGGACTTCTTAGACTTCCAAAATCTAAGTTCAACTTATGTTTTTCTAGTTTAATCTTTACATACACTCCCCCTTTAAATTAAAAATTTTCTAACTGTATCAGAGCATTTGGGGTCACTTCAGTACTGTCCTATGCTTTGTGACAGTTGTGCATGTCATTTCTTACTTGTAGGATAATAAACTTCTAATATTTTCCTAGGGTGGAAATTTTCCCCTTTCTAGAAAAACTTCTTCCTTCTTGTCTTAAAATTTTACTGACTGTGTAAATGGGATTAAATTTTATATTTTATTATATTATTATTTTTGGATTACTTTGCTAATCTTTTATTGTGCTAAGCATTCTAACTACCGTTGATACTCAATAAAATGTTCACTTAACTAAATTTATTTAAGGGGTATGTGTGTGTTATACATTCAAACTCTGAGTTCTGATATTTTCCTGATTATCTGTATCTCCTCATGAATTTCCTTTGTTTTTGTTTGTGTCCTTAAAAATGTTTTGTATATGTTCTTTTCTTTTATTCCCTTTTGTTTTGCAGCACTCTCACCAATTCCACTATTATACCCCCCAAAGACCCCCCACTATATTGTAACAAGTAAACATAACTTTTAAGGAGAAAAAATAAAATAAATTCAAGTAACTCCAATAACAATGAGTCAAAGAACTCAAACATTTTTTAGCAATGAAGTGGGTTTTTTTTTGTTGTTTTTTAAGATATCTCACCGTAATTGCAAATTGGGACAAAGAAAATATTGAAATCCTTTGCATCTTTAATAAATATCAATCTCCTGATTGTTCTTAAAGTAAAAACTCATTAACTTGGACTGAATTACTGAAGCAAGTTAAAAAGCAGCTATCCATTTTGTTCACTCCAACTCACATTGTCTTTTTTTTCTTGAATTTGGATTACATCCTTTACCAGGATTTTATTTGGAATGTCACATACAACCATTGCAGACAGCTAGGTGGCTCAGTGAATAGACTATCCAGTCTGGATTCAGGAAGACCATGTTTCAAATTAGGGCTCAGATACTTATTAGCTTTTTGGACCTAGGTAAGTCACTTAATCACATTTGCTTCAAGCTTCTTATCTTGTAAAGTGAGCTGGAGAAGGAAATAGCAAACTATTGTAGTGTCTGCAAAGAAAAACCCAAAAAGGGTCAGGAAGAGTCAGATGAAACTAAAATGAATGAACAATAATTTACCTTTTTTCAACTTTTTTTCTTTGTTCCTTACACCCAAGAGTCTAGTGAGTATGGATTAGTCATTGATGGGTCTTATATCTGCCAGGAGAAACTACTCATTGAAAAAAATCCAACACATTCATCTTTTGGATATTATTTGCACCCAATATTCTGATAAAGCCTCATTTCTAAAATATATAGAAAACTGATTCAAATTCATAAGAATTCAAGTCATTTTCCAATAGATAAATGCTCAAAGGATATGAACATACAATTTTCAGATGAAGAAATTAAAACAATGTATAGTCATGTGAAAAAAAAATTCTAACTCACTATTGATTAGAGAAATGCAATTTAAGACAACTCTAAAATACCACTACACACCTTTCAAATTGGCTAAGAGGACAGGAAAATATACTGATGAATGTTGCAGGGGATGTGGGAAGAACTGGGACACTAATACATTGTTGATGGAATTGTGAAGTGATCCAACCATTCTGGAAAGCAATTGGAACTGCCCAAAGGGCTATCAAACTATGCAAGCCCTTTGATCAAGCAATGCCTCTACTGACCCTATATCCCAAAAAAGATCATAAAAAAGGGAAAAGGATCCACATGGGCAAAAAATATTTTAGTCCTTTTTTGTAGTGGCAAAAAACTGAAAACTCAATGATGCCTATCAGTTGGAGAATGGTTGAATGCCCATCAGTTGGAGAATGGTTGAATAAGTTATGGTGTATGGAATGTGTATGTCATAGAATATTTTTGTTCTGTAAGAAATGACCAGCAGGGGGGCAGAGCCAAGATGGCGAACTGCAGACAGCTTTCTCTGTGAACTCCTGGGACCTCCCCTCAGACCCAGACAAAGTGAGCCTTCGAACTGGTTTTGGAGTGAGGGCTCCGCCAAACATTTGGACTACAACGCACTTCTATCAAAAATCTACCTTGAAAGAACTCCAGAGAAGGTTAGCCTCAGGGGAAATCGGCCGCTGGTCACGATCAGATTCCAGCTGGGGCAGAAGTCAGGGCTGCAATAGAGGGGCGGATTTTAGGCACCCAGGAAGCCCCTGGGAGACGCCTGGGCCACTTTGCTCTGCTTGCGGACAGGTGCTTTGGCAGATCTGCCTTTGGTAAAGGGTGGATTGAGAGCAGCTGAAAATGTGGTCCTAGTGCGAATCTAGCCCGACCAGCCTCAGACCGGAAGTCAACTGGGCAAACTGCCCAGGGCAAATACAAATTGTTGCAGTTTTCTCTGCTTTTGACCAATATCCCAACTTTAAATCATGAGCAAGAAGCAGAAGAGAGTTCTCACCATAGAAAGCTTTTACGGAGAAAAAAATAGAACAGTCCCCAGATGCTGACATTATGAAAACAATCCCAGATGAAGCCACAAAGGGAGACTTAAGTTGGTCTCCCTTCCAGAAGGCTTACCTGGAAGATTGCATTAAGAATCTCAAAAGAGAGCTAGAAGAAGAATGGGGAAATAAATTGAGATCAGGGAAACAGAAATATCAAAAACTGGAAAATAGGACTGGTGAATTGGAAAAAGAAAACAGTTCATTGAAAAACAAAATGGGTGAATTGGAAAAAATCACCAATTCACTGGAAAATAAAAATGGTGAACTGAAAAACAAAATTGGTGAATTGGAAAAAGACAACAATTCACTGAAAAACAAAATTGGTGAATTGGAAAAAGACAACAATTCACTGAAAAATAAAACTGGCAAAATGGAAAAAGAATGAATTGAATCAAGAAATTCAATTGACCAGCTACAAAAGGAGCTAAAAATGATAACTGAAGGAAATAATACTTTAAAAATTAAAATTGAACAAATAGAAGTAAATGACTCAATTAGATTTCAAGAATCAGTTAAACAAAAACAAAAAAAAATGAAAAAAATAGAAGAAAATATGAAATATCTCCTAGGAAAAACAACTGACTTGGAAAACAGATCCAGGAGAGACAATTTAAGGATTATCGGACTCCCTGAAAGCCACGATGAACAAAAGAACCTGGATGCTATCTTCCAGGAAATCATGAAAGAGAATTGCCCTGATGTTTTAGAATCAGAAGGCAAAATTGGCATTGAAAGAATTCACTGATCACCTCCAGAAGGAGACCCCAAAATTAAAACCCCAAGGAATATCGTGGCCAAATTTCAGGACTATCGCACCAAGGAAAAGATATTGCAAGCAGCTAGAAAGAAACAGCTCGAGGAACTGTAATTAGAATTACACAGGATCTGTCAGCTTCCACTTTAAAGGATCGAAGGGCCTGGAACCCGATATTCCGAAAGGCAAAAAAACTTGGATTACAGCCAAGAATAAGTTATCCAGCTAGAATGAGCATCATCTTCCAGGGAAGAAGATGGTCATTCAATGATACAGGAGAATGTCACCTATTTCTAATGAAAAGACCTGATCTGAACAAAAAATTTAACCTCCAAGTAGAGAACTCAAGAGAAGCATAAAAAGGTAAAAAGGAAAACTCTTGAGAACTATATTTCTACTATAGGTATCCTTTAAAGAATGGCAGTATGATTTGATTTTTCTTTGATAATAATGGAAAAGAAATTAGAGGTGGAAGGGATACCATACTGAAAAAGAAAAAGGGGGGAGGAGGGAAAGGAGGCAAAATAAAGTAAAAATAAAGGAGGTAAAATAAGGCAAAATCTCATAAAGAGACATAGAAGATCTAATATAATTGAGGGAAAGAAGGGAGGGCAATGAGTATTGTGTAAACCTTACTCTCATTAGATTGGACTCTAAGAGAGTATATCAGACACATTTGGCTTCAAAGAAAGGCCTGACCCTCCTTGTGGGAAGGTAGGAGGGAGGGGAGAAAAGGAAAGGGATAAACTAATAGAAGGATCAGGGGAAAGGTATAAAGGGGAGGGAGGGACTCTAAAGGGAGGAGGATTATTGGTGGGAGGTGGTCATCAAGAGCAAAGTACTGGGGAGGGGGAAGGGAGAGAGGGGAAAGGGAAGAGAAAATCATAATTCGGGGTAAATAAGATGGCAGGGAATACAGATATAGTTATTTTAACTGTGAATGTGAATGGGATGAACTCTCCCATAAAAAGGAAGTGGGTAGCAGACTGGATTAAAAGCCAGAATCCTACAATATGTTGTTTACAAGAAACACATCTAAAACATAGAGATACATACAGAGTGAAGGTAAAGGGCTGGAGCAGAATCTTCTATGCTTCAGGTGAACAAAGAAAGGCAGGGGTAGCTATCCTTATCTCAGATCAAGTAAAAACAAAAATAGATCTAATTAAAAGAGATAAGGAAGGAAACTACATTTTACTAAAGGGCTCCATAGACAATGAAGCAGTATCAATGCTTAACATATATGCACCAAGTGGTATAGCATCCAAATTGCTAGAGGAGAAGTTAAGAGAGATGCAAGGAGAAATAGACAGTAATACTATACTAGTGGGAGATCTCAACCTTGCTCTCTCAGAATTAGATAAATCAAATTCCAAAATAAATAAGAAAGAAGTTAGGGAGGTTAA